>VXBB01016792.1:1140127-1171670 GCA_013399915.1 Illadopsis cleaveri | reverse complement strand
CTTGGAGCGGAGGCCGCCCCAAAAAAAAAAAAAAAAAAAAAAAAAAAAAAAAAAAAAAAAAAAAAAGTGTTCTGCTTAGTGTAGCAAACGTGCCCTCTCTCTGTTGCAAACAGGAGAAAAGCTGGAAAAAAATATTAATTTAGAAAAGAGAGGGAAAAGAGGGGGAGGGGAGAGAGGAGAAAAGAAATCCAAAAAACCTCAACCCTAAGGTTGATTCAAACTGAAATGACTTGCATGCCCTTTGTGGCTTTAGAAATGGAGCCACCTGCTGCCTCTTCTGTCAGCCCTGACAGTTTAATTAGCAATAGAGCACCTCCCTCCCCAGGTCCTCTTTATGTGCGCTAATGGGAAAAAAGCCTCTCAATCTCTCTCCCTCTCCCCACTTCCCCCTCCCCTCGCTCTATTAGCCTTGAAGATAAAAGTGAAGGAGATTGCCTACATCAATGGGGATACCAAGATCACCCCCGAAACAAAGAGTAAAACCATCTACAAGCTGAATGGGCTGACAGAAAGAGATCTGAGGAAGATAGTGCTCTGGCTCAAAGGTGGCCTCCAGTGTACCTGCGATGAGATGAACGACATCAACGTCCCCTACTTAGTGATGGGGCAGAAGCAAGCTGGGGAACTGGTTATCACCTCGCTGAAACGGTGGCAGAAAGGGCAGCGGGCGTTCAAGCGGTTCTCCCGCAGCATCCGCAAACTGCAGTGTTAGTGGCTCCGTCTTTGGCTGTCCTCCAGCAGCCGCCCCTGTCCCAAGATCTCCGGGCCTCCCGCACCTTCCTGCCTTGGCCCCTGCGAGCCTCCACATGCCATGGGCACAAGACACAGTGACCGCTTTCCGAGAGGGGAAGAACCCCTCCCTTTTTGTATATAGGTTAAAATGTAATAATAAAAATAATAATGACTATTTTTGGGAAGTATTAAAGTATCTCGCTTAAAGCTTGGGGTTTTTTTATGGTTGCAAACGTGACTTTGGTCCGAGGTCTCTCCCTCTTCGTTTTGGTAAAGCTGGTTCATTTATATTGCTGCTTCTCTGTATGCGTGCATGTTTGTTGTGCCACAGCAGGAGACGCAGAGAAAGCCAGCGTGCGGCTGCCTGTCACCAGGGCTGGCCTGTCACCGCGGGCACGGGGCTTCCGCTGAGGTGACACGGCTTCCCGTCTGCATTAACACTATAAAGGTCACGTTACAACTCTTGCATGTGATGCATAGGCACCAGAAAGAGTATATTAACCATCCTCACATATTATTTTCCACAAGTCTGAGCCCTTCTCTCTCAGAAAAAAAAAAAAATAAACCAAAAAAAAAAAAACAAGGTTTGGAGCTGGTTGATCTGAATGCAACTTTTTTTTTCCTTAATTATTTTGCAAATTAAACCACCTGTAGCCTAACTGTAATATACCTAGTGGTTAATCTGAAAGAGTTGTAAAATATTGCTTTAATTAACCTTGTAAATACTCCAGATAAATGTTATATTCTTGTATATAAACTTGACATCATAGTTTACTCATTGTCTCTGTTTGTATTCACTTTAATCCATCTTGGGAGAAAGATGTCCAACTGGACTTTGTCATGGCAAAACAGAATTTGTCATTCCACCCTAAGTGGCCAGTAGAAAAGCACAAGGAAGCCTCTAGTGCTGGGATCAGAAAATCTGTAGTGAACCTCATTTCCCCGAAGATGAGCCCACAAGACACAGGACTGAGGTTCAGTCAGCTCATTTTAATACATGCCTGTTGAGCTCTTGGAGATGAGGCTTCTTTTCTGTGGCTCCTTTGTTCGACTGCTTGCATTTTCTGGCCTTCTCAGAGGACTTTCCTGACATGGAACTGCAATGAGACCACTGTCTTAAAAATTAAATCCATCTTTTTATTTCTTGAAAAAGACATATTAAGCAGAAAAATGTCATTTGCAACTTGCAATTCAGAATAATAGTAGAGCAAGGCATTTTTTTGTGCTTATGTACACTCACTATTCTTATTGAGAAAGAAAATAAAGCCTACCTAATAGTGTAACTAAATGAATGTTTTTCAGCATTTTTCTTACAAGTGTTTTCTGATGAAGAGTATTACCTGAATTTTATTGTACTTACCCTAAAAAGTAGTCTTGCTTCCCGGTGCTGTTACACATAGAAAATTCTTCTTAGCTTCACTGACAGGATGAGCAGTCCCATATTCCCAAAAACAACATTTTATGTTAACTCTTCACTGACAGAGTACAAATCCAACACTAGACTTTTCCACAAAGTAAAAAAAAAAAAATCACATTATTTTCATAAATTTAGTGTTTTCATCATCAGGATCAAAAGATGAAAAGTAAGGATCTAACATGTACATTATTTTAGAAAAATGAGGTTTTTGGCCTCTCCCACTGTCTTAATGCATTCGCTACACCTGGTACAAACAGCATCCTGGTAGGATGCCGGCCATGCAAGTAAAGAGCAATCCTCACAAATGTCCTCAAAAGTACAAGAATTAAAAAAAAAAAAAATAAAAAAGGAAAAAAGTAACCAGCCACCAAATAAAATCCCCATTTCAAACTGCCTCTTAATTATTTTGTGAAATGGTACCTGCATTTAAAGGCCAATACCTTGCTGAAATGCCATTAAAACCTTTCTTCTGAATGAACCTGACTTACCAGGAAACAGATTTGACTCTTTTCATGTTATGGTGTAATTATTTTAACACCAGTACTCTGTCCATCATCTTACTGAATTCCATTTGCATTCAGGTGTTTTATCACTCTACCCATTCAGCTCAGCATATGATGTAATGCCTGTACCTGAACAGCCTTCAGTTTAAAGGGAACAAGCTCACAGACACAGAGGAGGTGCCTGAAGATGAACCTGCAGAAAACAGGCATGTGTGCCCCATGGAGGAAAGCACTTTGAAGAGGCAGTTGTTGTAATGCAGTCACTGGGGACTGAAAATGACCAGCCAGGACTGTTACACACAGCCTGCCTTACAGATACTAAGTTGTCCTACAAAAAATTATCTTAATTGTGCTGTCCTAGAAAGCAGCAGTACTGATGCTGATGAAGACAGAGAGGTCACAAGTTACTCACTCTGGGGTCTTGTTAAGGCCAAGACCATATAACAGATTTTTTGCCAAATTACTTAAATGTATGAAGACATATCACCTATGAGCAACAGTGCCCTGTCTTAAAGAAAAACACCATACTACATTCTCCCTCCTCTATCACAACATAAACACAATTATACCAGCAAAATCCTGTTCATATCAGGACAAATTCAGGAGAAGAAGAACAAACTAAACTGGCAAACATTCAATTTTGCTAGTATAATTTTGCTAGTCCTGGATTAAGAGCACCCTGCCATACAGACACCCTACTGATAAAGCCTTCTGCATGTGGCCCCTGGCTGAATCATTGGGACCATCCACTCCCGAGGTGAATTGACAGGGGTGGGATTACCTTTCAGATAAACAAGATTTAGGCGAATGTGAAGAGTAATGGGATTCACCTTTTCCCAGGGTTCCATTACCTTGTTCTAACAGTATTGTATTTAAAGATGGGTCATGTCCACCTCACCAAGAAGTGTCAATGTTTGTTGTACTGTTTCTAGTGGTGTAAAAGCCAGACATTACAAACTATTCAACTGAAAATTAGGATTTTAAAGTCATAGCCTGAGGAAACTTCACCTCTCAGATACTGGCAAAGAAGTAAACACATACATTTTTACTTGCTCAAAAATAACTGAAAATCTTGACTGTGCCAGAAAAAAGTAGTGAGCCAGACATACAACAAAAATTATCAGAGCCTGTTACTTCTCATAATTCTGCCACATATATTTCAGAGTAACTTTATTACCTGGTATGGTTCACTCCCTACAAAGTTTTTTTTGCAATTGATGAAAATGGCAACCCACTGCTGCATTTTTTCAGACACTTTTTGTCTTTTCCTAAATAAAACAATGTTTTTATGCAGCCAATTATGTAGCTTCCATTGTATTTGCTTCCATAAAAACTATAAAAGCAGCCGACTACAATGGATTAATTTAATAACAATAATAATGACACTTGACATTTATACAGAGTTTCCATTTAGTTTCTCAGACTGCCTTCACAAAAATAGGCATTAATATCCTTCTTTTGCAGATCAGGAAAATGAGGCACAGTGAAGTGAAATAACTCATTCAAAACCACCCAGCAAGCCTTTTACAGTCAAGAAAAACAGTATTTTTTCCTCCAAGTTTTATGCTCTAATCACTAGCCCGCAGCAATCAGACTGATGTATAATCAAGGCAGCACTTAGATTATAATTTGAAAGCATAACAACAACAAAGGCTGCCTCCAAATTCTTCCCCTTAAATGTGTAAAAAAATGTCTGCCCAAATTCAAATTTAAAACCCATCAGCAATATTCCTCAGTCTTTTCTTTCTTATTGAGATTCTCTTTAACTATTTCTTAATCCTTTGTTTCCTCCCTCACTTCTCATTCACTTCAGACACCCACAGAGAAGCCACCCAGCCCATCTCCCACCCCTCTCATACAGACACTTTTGCCCTCAGAGTGGTTTGTTAAAGAACTCATGCAGTACACCTACATACAAGCCACAAAAATCCTAATGACCAGCTCAAGACTTAAAAAGACCCACGTGGAAAATCCAGCAAGAGACATGTAAATTTAATTAATGATTTTCTCTGAGGAAGGGAGGGCAGTTAGATGCCACATGGAACATCACAGACACATGCTGGTTGGCTCAGGCCACTATACCTATTCTGCAGCAGGAGAAGACAGAGATATTTAAGCAATATGTGAGCAAGAATGAAGAATAAACAGGCACAACACACTTCTCCTTGCTGACCACTCCTGCCTATCTCCCTGTTGTTACAACCCTTTGTTCTTCAATCTTGGGCCATGAAGCACCTCTCTCAACCCTCTTTCAGATGTCTCACTACTTCTCTTCAGCCATCAAGAGTATCAACCAAGAGCAGAGCCATCAAAACTCAGAAAAGGACCATCACATTGTCCCCTGCTGGGACATGAACATGAACAACTCCCTGCAGCCAGCAGAGCAGTTCAGCTTTGCCTGTTTTGGCAGCCCACTGCCATCCTCACCAACCCTACCAGCTCTGACAGCCTTTGTGATGTGGCCACAGCTGGCAGTGCTAGAAGAAGGGCGGTGGATTGATTGCTACCAGAACAGTAGGCAGCTTTCCTTAGGCTGGGCAGCCAGGCTTTTGTTACTGGGGCCAGAAGTTCTTATTTCTAGGCTTCAGAGACCTGCCTATATGATTTATCTAGAAGTTGTTTTCTTATCAGCAGATGTAGCTTTAGTACAGCCTGACTGTCTGGTGAAACAACCACAGGAATGGATCTTGTTTGCCTCTGTACCAAGAGGAGAGTGCAAGATATTCACATCACAGGAATCCAAGACCCCAGGCTCTCTTACAAACATAAATTAGCCCACACTACATCCCTTTGGGATGAGTTTAATAAAGTAACATTTTCCAAATGCATTAACGGCTTTCAGGGTGAGCCATGGGCTCCTAAATCACCTAGATGCCTTGGAAAATATTAGCCGCTATCCCCCACTGGAGTTAAAGTCAGTTGGCCTGGGTCAGCCAGCAGGCCTGTCACCCAGCCAGGAGGAACACCTCAGCAATCAGCCAGCCAGCCCATTGCTCTCACAACTGATCAAAATAATCAACCAACACAGAAAGCTGCCCTGTGAAGCAGCTGATGGAGCAAACTTCAAAACCAATCACCACACACACAGAGCAGCTGTCCGGCCAGAAGGACCAGCACAAAGTTAGAGGTATGCTCAGTGTCTTAAAGGATAGACACAAAAAAGAACTTATATACCTTCTAAGACTCACAATAAGGCAATACTATTAATGCAGCTCTTTCAAAACCCAGATGCTGCAGATCATCTTGTTGGAGTAATTTTCAGACCACAAAAGCGTTGCTAGAATTGCGGCGAATTTTCTGTTTGGACACAACAGATTGCCATTAGAGACACTGCCAAAACTAGCAGCAACTGGCAGATTTAGGACTGATCTAAGAAGGTAGCAGAAATGCTAATTTAAGAACACTTTCAACTTTCCAGATCTTTGTTTTCAGAGCTTAACCCTGACAGTCTTCATTAGACAGAAAACTTTCCATATGGAGCCGCTATGGAAGGACAATTAAAGAGTTTTCCAGTGATACCTTTTTTTATCAGGCAAGAGATAACTAATCCTTCCCTGGCAATTTCCCTGCATTGTTAGTTAAATTCAAATCCCTAACATTGTCTAATTGCCTTTTTTGTTATGTGAATCTCCAGCCATGCACCGTAGGGAGCCCTGGCTGGTTACACACTGAGACAGGTGCTTTAGTAGCTGCAGGGCTCACATCATTAGGCACACGCAGAGCTATTAATCATTTCAGTTTACTCTAACGCACAAACCTGAATTAAGTCAGGCCACTTTCCTAAGCAAAACAATAGCTTAATTGTAACAGGTAAGGCAAAAGCATTTTGAGAGGTAGAATTTCAGGAACTAGGGCAACTCCCCCCAGAAAAGAATCAGGAAAGACAAGAAAATACACTGTAATTTAAGAATTAGGAGGTTTAATAATTTGTTTTCACCAAGGGAAAAAAAATAATTTCAAGATAATCTAGTCACCTCAAACAGCCTGTTACCTTCAGATGCTGAATTCCTTGATATGGGAAAAGTTGTCTCATTTACATTCTGTGATCTGTAGCACTGCAATCATCCCAGTGATATGAATGGTGGGTTGTTTGGGGTTTTTTTTCCACACAATGGAGAGTTTTAAATAGAGATGGATTTTCAAAAGCATCTACTAAAGCACAGGTTCAAAGATTTCAAAAGTATTCTTAGGTTTTGATTTTTAAAGTAACTTACACAACAGAAGAAGGAAAAAAATAACTTCGTTGGAAACAATGTAAGAAGGCATTTAAAATCCTGTTAGATGCCTACAGAAGCTTATCTGTTTTCTGAGGTACCTACATATACCTAAAAATCTGGCTGCAAGACATCCTTAAAGAGTTTAATATACCTGGCATCCAGGGATTTTGGAAATGGGACCTAGACTGCTGAAAATACTAGCAAGTAGTGGTATTATAATCTATTCCACACATGTGAAATGATAAATTTGTCTTTACTCTTATGTTTCAACATTTGACTAGAATATGATACTTACTTGAAGAGCTGAAATAAGACATCTTTGCTTCCTCACTGAAGCAGACTTTGTAAATTCATAAGGTACCTCTGGAATTCTAAAGCTATCTCTGCCTTCACAAGAAAACACTGCATGGAAATCAGTCCTTCAATTCAGAACTGAGCTTTAGAAACCTTGCTTGAAAGATTAGCATCCTTCACAACTTTGTACTGCTACAGTAGATGAACAAGAAAAGATTTGTATTAAATACTTCTGTCTAAAACACAATACAGCTGGAAACTACATTAACCATTAAGACTTGCCTTGCAACTGCTGCAACTCACTAGTACATAGCAAGGAGTAGTATAGAAGTCAGAAGTATAGTTAGAGTACACAGAATCACAGAATATTTTGGGTTGGAAGGCACCCACAAGAACCATCAAGTCTGACTCTTAAGTGAATGGCTCGTACAGGAATGAGACCAGTGAACTTGGCATTATTAGTACCATGCTCTAACTAGTTGAGCTGATCTCAAAATGGATGAAAGAGATGCATTTCCTCACATGTGAAACTCAAAAGAATCACTGGAGACATCTAGAACATGGATTGCAATATAGCACATCTACGCTGGTAACATGCCACAACTTACCTTAGGGTGAAGTTCACCCAGAAATAACTACACTTACTGTTTGCATATTGTATCCAAATGTGAGCTGCTCCAGAGAGCAACCATTTTCTGCACCCCACTACCAACTGTATGTTCCCACCATCTTCCATCACACAAGGCAGACAGTATGTGGGCTCAGCTCTTTTACCCAGCCCCAAATGAGCCCTGAATGAAAACAGCTAGACACCATGAGTGGTTTGTGATGAGTTTGGCAGCTGAGCAGACCTACCTAGTTCCATGGCTGCACCACCTCCATGTCTGCTTGGGGACCAGGCGATGCAGGGGGGGAATATAAGGACATAAAGTGCACCTCAAAAACAAGCCCTCAGCCCAGACATTTGCAAAGAAACAAGTATATTACAGCACACTCAGTCTTGATTTGCTGCTGTGGCTTGCCCAGCACCAAGGTAAGTTGGTGAGGGCAGCTAAAGTCTTTTTAATATCAACTTCATCTTGGTATAGCCTGTCTCTGGAGCACATTAAAGGGGTCCCCAGGGACCTACCCTTCATGACAAGGACCCAGGGCTGGGGTGCTGTTCCAGCCCTTGAACTCCCACAAGCCAGGAGAGCAGCAGACAGGATATGCCAGTCGAATGGCCATCTGCAGGGCAGGGCTCAGCACACCTGAGTCTTGGACATGAAAAATACAAGTTTTCAGTCTTATGGTAGTCTTGATAAGGCTGAGCAGCTCGAGGCCCAGGCTTGCAGTATTTGCCAGCTGAACTCTCCTCCTGCTTGTCTGTCTCTCACACTCATTCTATCTTTGATCCTTTCAAGGAGAAAAGGGATCTAGAAGAACTTGTGGAAAACTTTACACACAGCAGTACTCAAAAAAGAGATAAGAAGGAGGTGCCGGTGAATACTATAATGGCATAATCTTCTTCAGTGGAAGATTCTCGTCTGGCTGATGCATTTCATTTCTGACACACAATTGAAAGGATAGTACAGAGACAGGGGTTAAAAAAAAGAGAAGGCAAAATTTGCCAGGGAATTTGGTACCAACACATACTCTAGGTAGACTTAATGAAGTGTGAAATGATGGCCTAGAGCTGGTCCTAGGGAAATAAGCAGTAAAATTCCATATACATTAACAGAAACAGAGGTATCAGCATTGACTCTTTTGAAGAGTCTGAATGTTCAACAGCAAAAGAATCTGTCTTCTAATTTTCATGCTATGTATAAGTCAAGGACACCAAGGATTCAGAAGAGCCACTCCTGCTCAAACTCCAAGTAGAAGAGAAGCATTGTGAGTAGATTTAATGGAGCCCTACTGAAGCCACTGCTCTAATATAGCTGATAGCTAAAATGCCATAGCTCACCAAGTCCAAATAAAACATATATTTATATACAAATGCAATAGCAAAAGCTATTGGGAAGAAAATATATCAACCCCGGTTGTCATTGTGTGGATATATAAAGAGGTGGAGAAGTAACTGTGGTCAGGATAAAGTCATTCTCATAGCATAGTGTCAGGCAACTGGCTAAGTGCAAAGCTGCCCAAAGTTCAGTGAAGTCAGCCTGGTGACATGTGGAGCAGATGCTGAAAGCCTGACAGCTGGAAATGTTGGAAGCACTTGTCATCAAAAGGTGGCAGGAAGCTTATGTCAGCTGGAAAAGAGCCTGGATGCTTGTTGCTAGGGCAGCAGAGAGGGTTTTGACAGATAAAAGTGTTGGTGAGCAATGACGGGAGATAAGAGTGCAGATCCCTGGGAAGGTGGAGGAGGGCTGGTTCTTCACGTTTATCTTTAGTGATAGGGATACAAAAGGTCACTGCAAACCCCCAGTTTGGGGCAATGCCTTGCATGGTCCTCAAGTCATCTGCCAGTAGCTTAACCCTAGAAGGGAATTCTTGGTGTGACATTTCATGCTCATTCTCTGTGTTACGGTATAAATGCTACAGCTAGCAGGGAGGCTGCAGATGGGGAAGAAAGCAAACGGTGTGGGGAAGAAAATATTCATCTTTCAGAAGAATTAGATTTGTTGGACTTGACCTTGAGAACCTGAATGACAAAAGTTATGTCCGTGCCTAGCAAAGCGCCTTTTTTTTGTATTTTGCCTTCCTCTAGATACATTCAGGGTAAAGCAACAAAGACATAGCAGACTTGTCCTCAAGTAAGTCTTATTTGGTCCTGTAAAAAATAGAGGGGAAAAAAGACCCAAAAGTTTATTATTGGATAGCTAAATCATAAGTATGTTAAAGAACAGGAAGAAAACCCAAGGTCTATCAAAAATGCAGAGTCTTCAGAAAGACTGAAAATTAAAACCTTGTTAGTTGCTGGTTTCAGTCCAGATCCAAAAAAACCCCTAGAAAACAACACAAAATATAAATCCTTTTGCAAGTTTTTTTTCAAACGAGTTTCCGCAAATGTACAATATTGCTCCAAGATTTTCCAGAGCAAAAGCCTCTTCAAAAAGCATTATAAAAGTTACAGTATTGATAGCAATTTCAGATAAGTGGAACACCCAAGGTCTTTGTCAATTTTCACACTATGAGAAGTTTCATTAATCAAGTACAGCTGGCTGAACATTTTTTTCATTATATGGTTTATTGGTTTGGATGACTCAAATAAATTGGGGAAATTCGCCTAGTGCTGTTTCCCTTTCATTTCCGAGGTTGGCAGTGGACATTTCTGAAACTATATATTCCAGTTCTGGTAACAGATTTGCACAGTCACTCTCATTAACTATACTCACTCATGCATGCTCAAAGAGATACGTGAGAGAAGATGGCAAACACTTGTCCAGGCCATGGGAGACCCAGGTTCAAATCTGTCCTCTCTGCCCCTCTATGTTCTGTGTCTCAGTGCACATCGAGACCTTAACCAGCAACCAGAGAATTTGGTAACTACACACTCGAATGGGGAGTATATTCCAAATTATATAAAAGTATAGAATCAGTTGGAAAGAGAAAGAATAAGCCTATGGCCCAATGACTGTGTTACTCACTTTGCACAGCAGTGAGAGGACACGAAGTAGAAGGGTCAGAGCCCTTCTCTGATCCTTGGTTTCTCTCTTACCTCTGTAGATGTGTGCTATGGTCCCACATCAGACTCACAAACAGAAGCATTCAGCACAAGAAACCTGACCCACAAATTCCGATGAACTTGCTTGATCCATTTGGATTATTTTTTTAAATCTAGATAGCCTAGAAAAGAAACAGAGCTCCACCTCAGAATACTTTATTTCCAGCATTAAGACTTGCATCCAAGTGTTAGGCAAACATTTTAGTAAAAAGTTTGAAGAGGTTTGGAGTCTTGAATTTAAGTTGTTAACATCCCAGGTAAATTGCCCTACTCACTCAAACAGCAGATAAAATGGGAGAGCTGGGACTACTTCCCTCTCATGTTTATGATCCAATCCATTTCTTTTATTAAATATACATGAAAACCAAATGAAACAGTTTGCCAGGTGTTAAAAAATGTTTCTATAACCTCAAATCAATCCTTGTACTGTACTAACAATTCTAAAGAAATTAAGTTTCCATTCAGTCCATAACATTTTCTTTGCAGCTCAGCTGCCAAAATACTTTAAGCCCAGCAACTATTTGCACAGCCCTATAAATTAGGTTTACTAAAGGAAACAATTAACAAGCCTGTAGCTTACAGGAATTTCAGTTGGTACTGCTACAGTGCATTGTTTGAGTAATTAGAAATTTATTCCAACTATTGTAAGTATTTGCAACACAAATCTGGTGCACATAGATGCTGTCTTATTAATAATGGAAGCTATAAAAAACTTGAAAAGCTAGTCTGCAGAGGAGGTCACATGCTTATTATTAGTCTAACCAGTATATGCTTCTCATTGTTACTGAATAGCAATATTAAAATAAAATAGGAGCATACAGGGAAATGTGCTCCTGTGCTGCTAAATTCGGGAGAAATAGATGTGTCACTTACTCCATTTAAGTTTAAACAGATGAGGATCTGGATAAAGACATGAACATAATAATTATTGAAGTTAAGGTGTACCACTGAACTAGAGTTCTGCATGAAATACTTAGCAGTCCTATAAAATCAGTAGCAAGATATCATGAAACCAAAATGAGTTTCCAAATGAATGTCTATTTTCATATGGAAATAGCGTCAATCATAAATGAGATGCTTTAACCACAATTTAATCTGTACTTACTTTGTACTATCTTGAAATGCAATTAATTTGCTAAAAGACCGTAATAGTTCCAATAACGATTAGCAGCCTTAAAAAATTCTGCACCTCCAGTTTAGCTATTAAGCTCTAGAGATGGGCCAGCAGCCAGATGTTTATAAACTCTTTTCAGGTTACAATTTAGTTACGGTTACAGGGTTAGACAATGTACTCTCATTTAGCCCTCCAACTGACTAGCTTAACCATTATCTGTCACTACACTGGGCATATGCACCCTGCTGGCTGCCACTGTCCAATGCCAAGTCATCTATTTCCCTGCTACTGCTCGGCTGGGGCCGCTCCATTCATCCCCTAGACAGCCTCCTTTCAGGGGAGCATTACGGGCTCAACAGACCTCTTTGTTGGAGCTCTATTTACACCACCATTTTTTGTTACTCGGACTGTGAAAGGAAACAACAGGAGATGGAGAGAAGACGGGCTGCTAACACAGTGCACCAGAAGTCATCAGCTTCAGTTCTTTGAAGTGATATGCACAGTAAACACGGAAACTATACCAATATGTGAAATAACCTGGTGGTCTAAGTGCAGTTCCCAATGGATACACGGATCTATATCTACAAGAAGTCAGCATCATAATCAGCAATAGCTGGTAACCCTCACCACTATATATAAAGAACTGCAGTGTAATTATTCACCCAGCTCCCATTGATTATAATGGGATTTGGCTGGATAAATGCCCATGTAACTCTTTGAAAATTTGGGAGCTTTAGGGCAGTTGCTGCTCCAAGGTGTAAAACCTTATACACATTCAGAAGGAACGTGCTCCCTTCTGAACACAGCTAAAATGCAGCAGTAAGTACTGTGAGCCCTTGACTTGATTACTGCTGTCTGCAAGCTGTTGAGAGACAGAAATGCAGCTCCCTGCAGCAGGACAGCACAATGACCGTGTGCCTCCGGGGCAAAGGAGTGCTGGAGCACATGCCAAACTTTGAAGATGTGTTTAATTCCCTTTGACTTCCACAGGACTAAAGCACGCACATGACTGCTTCGTGGCATGGATTTCAGCATGTGACCCAGGATGTAAGGCATACAGCAGTGCTGCAGAGGCCTCACAGCAGCTTCAGTTGTCAGGTTTTATTTGGGGAAGCTGCTTTGCACACACACCAGGCTGCTCGGCAGCCGCCTCCCCGGTGCGCCATGGGCTGGCTGCTCCTTGCCCGTGTCACAAAGGCTTTTGCAGCCACATTGCTTCACTCTGTTGGCTTCAGCAGGAGCAACACCGCATTTCAGCAAGTGATGGCAGCACCAGGGCTTTATATACTGAGGTGACAGACACAGTATGTTGAACCACCAGCTGAGCAGGCACAAAGGGCTTAGAGAACTAACTCTGTGCCTTTCAGGCAGATCTCCTACACCAGAGAGCAGCTCCATTAAGGGTACATGTGTATTGCTCATTTCTTTGCCAAGCCCTGACTGAAATACACCTGTTATCCCCCAGCCCTTTATCTTCATTCTTTAGTGCAGCATCTTGTCATACAGCTTCAGCTTCCTCCCTCCTACTCCTTCCTGAGTTTCCCTGAATGGCAGCTCTGTGTCTCTTCGATTATCAGATTTTAAGTTTGCAAGGCCATGGCACCCTCATCCCACTGGCCAGGCTGTCCAGCACTCTCCACTACCATCTTCCAACTCAGTGGTGCCTTAGACAAAATAAACACCACCAGAGGCAAAGTTAATGTCACTTCTCTGTGACAGCCATCTCCTATTTCTGTAGTGGGAAAGATCCCAAATAGTGGTGGTGTGGAAGATAAGTCTGCATGTGCTGCATTTACCATGGCCCACAACCAGTCTTTCAGAACATTTTACTGGTGCACAGATTCTGGGGTCCTGGGATGATAAATATCTCACCTGCTGTCATCTTATAAAATCCACTTTTTTGAATTTCCTTTTTCAAACAACAACAAAAAAAAGAAATAGAGAAACCTAGTATCTAAAAAATTAAAAATTACTAATAGAAAATATGTTATTACAGAAAATTTTCTCTTCCTAAGCCAGTCACATCATTGGGGAAACAAGGGGATTGGTTCCTGAATTTTCATTATTTGAAGTAAAGAGGCTTGTTTCATTAAATTTTGCAGATATGAGGAGAAAACATTTTAATGTTCTGCTTTTTGGCAGATTAATTTACGATTTCTTGTCTGGTGTGTTTTGCTGCTTTTTAAGAACACCTTTGCAAGCTAAAAGTGTTCTTCTTTTATCTGACAGTATCCAGAAACAGGACATAAAATAGACAATGTACAGAGCCGTGTGTTTGTGTGCATGTTTCAGTGCATAGAAATTTGCACTTTTAATTTTAACCAGTGCAAATGACAGCTAAAAGAAATAGCCTTTCAACTTTTGCAAAAAGAGGTCCCCATTTTTGTATTTTATGGGGTAGTTAGAAAAACAAAATTTTATTGCCTGTAGAGGGGAACAATTTTCAGTAATTTGAGCTTATAGTGAAACCAGCTGATCTCCATCTTGTTTTATCTGTATTGCTTTATTCTTTGGTCATAAATGTATCCAATTAATATTTTTATGTTATTTTATTTTTTTGGTAAATTGTATGCATCATGAGATAAATAATATACTAGTTACTATTATTTTCCTAATGGGTTTTCCTTTCCAGTACAGTATTATTTTGTAGTAATCATGTTGAGAATTTGCTAAAGTTATCTTACAGACCCAGCCTAGAGCTTCAGAAATTCTGACATTCCTGCAGAAGTTCCAAGAAGAATAAACAATCCACTATTTTTAACTTCCTAGAAGCCCCAGAATTCAGCCTAGTCAGTCAGAAAATGTTGTTATCTTATAAGGCTAAAGTAAGCCTTTGAAGCATATCAAGTTTATGAAAACGTAGACAAATCCAGAAAAGCATTCTTCAGGAAAAAGCTCAAAGAATAAAATTTAAAGTGTTTGTTGTGTTCTCTTGATTGGTGGGTTAAAGATAACTTACAGGGCTGCCTAGTCATCAAGAGGTTGGGATGGAAAAACAGAGCCCCTGATGTTAATTACACACTATTTAAATTTGGCTTAGGCTATCTTACACAGCTCCTTGCTTCTGATTAGATTTCTGCCAAGTGCTCAGACTCTTGTTTGGTAAGTGCTACAAAGGTACAGCGTGCACAGACTGAACTTGGGTGCTGTTGGTTTATGCAAAAACATTCCTGTATCACCCAATCCCATTTTCACTGCCTACTTCTGTTTCTTAAAACACTGTAGAAAGAAAAGGAAAAAGCAAGATAACAACATCAACTTTCCCCTTGAAATTTTCTGTTTCATCAGAGGTAAATTCTCTTTATACTTCCATTTTTTTTAAAAGAGATTTTGCTGTTGCATTTTAAAGAACACTTAGAAATATAAACCAACTACTTTTATAACACAAAAGCATCTAATGATTTAAGATTATTGCAAAGCTTTTTATTCATATTGTGGGTTAAATGCCCAGAATGGAAGCTATACATTGAAACTGCATTATGTTATGACATGCAACTGACTGTATTGAAATATATACATATTTTAAAAATATGTACTTGTAGGGAAATAACTAGGAAAGGTTCACCACTCCACAGTGATTAGGGACTTGTAAAACGTGGCCATCTCTTCAGGATCCTCAATAAGACATTCAGAAGGGGCCAGAAGACCACAGTCCACCACCATTTTGGTGTTCTATGCATCAGATAAAAAAATTAAGTGATTACATGCCAACAATGAACAATAACAAAGTTCAATTTGCTGTTGCCTTGGAAGGCTTTGAGGAGGCTGTTCAAGAGATCTCCCGGGCTGCTTCCCCACAGCTGCTCATCAGGCACTTGAAGCAAAAAAATCCAGCAGGGAGAGTAGTAGACACATGTCCTCCCTCATGTTTAAAACAGAGTGGAAAGGCCAACAGAGGTGGGCTGGGCTGCACTGGGTGAGATGGAACAGGGGACAGCCTTGCTGGCTCTTGATGCCAGGCTGCCAGCACTGCCACCGAGACACCGCGAGCTTGGGTGGACACCTGGCATGGCACCTTCCTGCCCACCCACTCTGGGGTTGTGACTGTCCCCATGGCTGTGGTGTGGTCCTGGAGGGGCAGCAGCAGGTCTGGGGGAAGAGGAGGGCAGAGGGTGGCTGGAGAGTGGCTGGCCAGGAGGTGCCAGGAGGTGTGGGGCAGCTGTGGTGGAGTGTCTGGCTGCAGCCATGTGTGTGCAAGCTGTGCACATCTGCAGGTCCATGGCTAAGATGTGGTGCTGGCTGTGTGGTGAGAGCCACATGTTCAGCTCCAATGTCCCACAGGCTGGGAGGGAGCACAGGGCTTGGGGGAGGCCAGATGCACCCCAGGCATCTGCAAGAAGAGGCAGAGAGAAGCCTGCACCTCTAAATGAAAACCTAGTGCTCCTGCTTCTAAAGAGGCACGCATGCTTCTCAGCCCACTGGCTGGCATCACCCATCCTTCCTAGCCATCCCAGCAGGACTAGCCACTCCTACCAGTTCAGTCCTGGATACCAAGGCTGTCAGGCCCTCCTCTGCCTCTGTGCATTTTTCCTTTGCTCTTGAAGAATGGAGCCATCAAAAGACTTTCAACTATTTCCTGACCTAGTACAGCTTTCACAGAATTTTACAGCAGCTGGCAAGGGTGAGATGGTAGGTCTCTGTGCAACACAATACATTAATCATTATCATTCTTCATTACAACAGTAGTAGTATCCAAAAGCCCAGGCACAATTTTTGGGTAACATTCATTTACACCTCATTAGCAAGTACTTTTTACCCAGCCACCAGAAGAAAGGTCCTGACTGCACAAAGGGTATCTAGCCTTTATCTGAGTCTGCTGCTGACAGACACTGTGTTTACAGGAGAGCTTAGCATTTATAGCAAATACTTTTTTGCCAGGTGAGTTTGCCACTACTGAGTGGACACTGGTGCAGGCAAGTCATGCACATGGCCATACATTCACTAATCATCCATTGCACACTGGTGTTACAGATCCCTGCTGCATCCAGGGATCCATTCTCTTCTTGGAGGCCAAATAAAATTTTCACTGTCACATCTAAATTCTGGCACAGATAGGCTGATACATGAAGAAAAGATGTCATTGTCAGAATATGTAGGGTTAAAAAAAACCCTACAACAACAAACTAAACAACAAAAAAGTCAGTATTTTCTATAACTTCCTCACTTTAATAAGCTGAAAAGGGATATACAATACCATGAAATACTAGCAAATGGTGTGCTGTCTTTGAAACACAACTAATTTTATTAAGACCCAGTTAACTGGGTTAAGTTAATTCTCAACTGGTCCCTAGCTGGCTAGAGTCAAATTATAGTGTGCAATGTTGAGTAAAGTGGGATCTAAACTATCTCAAGCAATTTCCAGTTTTATTGCGGAGTGACAACAGCCATCAGATTCAATTAGCAAGACATGAATGAATTTTCAGAATCTGCAAGTTTTTATCACTTGCTAGCTGGTAAACAAATAAATTATGCAGTGTGAATTGAAACACATCTCTACTTGGAGCTATATAATGTAATTGTTGTAATTTAATTCAGCTCTAATGAGATTAGAGTTTGCGGATATGTAATCCAGTATTTTTGTAAAGATACATTACCATACATTTGAACTACAAAAGCAAGTCTGTTTTATCATATTTGCTGACTTGTCAACACCTTACTTGACTCCGCAAAAGTTTAGTGAGTGTTTTCTTTACACTTGTTCCCTCTATTTGATCCTCCTGACCTTCAAAAGACATGAGATCAGGAGCTTCTTGCCTTACACTTTTTCTGACAGAAACAGCAAAAAGAGCTAAGAAAGAAGAATGTTAGCTAGACATCTGGATGGCTTTGAAGTTCCTGCTAGGTGAAGTTTTATCTTTTCATACTTAAATCCTTCTAAGAGTGTACTTCTCCCCCCAAGTGAGTGGTGACTTGGATTCCCTGTGCCTCCCTTAGATGACTAGAAAGTGCCATGCAGTCCTTTGAGGCAGATGGTAAAAATGTAGCACATTACTCAGTACTCAGGAGCAGAAGTCAAGGGCACATCACCCAGAGGGCTAAGATGTATATGGCAAAAAATAACATAAAGGGGCACACTTCAATTCTTATTAACCATAACAACCACCACCACATATGGACATTTCAACTGAAAAAAAACCCCCAAAACAACAAAAAACCCCAACAATAAATACTTGTAAAAAATAATCAGTTTTACAATTTCTAGAGAAAATTTAAAAACTTTACAGAATTGGAAGATTAGTGAGGAAAAACAAGAACCAAACACCATCTTTGATAATAACCTTCTCTAAGAAAACTCAGTTTAGAACCAGAAGTACTATCTTTAGACTTCATTGAATACTCAAAGTCAACTTCTCAGCCTCTCTCTAGAGCTATACCACAGGCTTTATAGTGTACCTGTACGGTTGCTGGATTAAAGCATCAGAAAGATCAGACCCAGACCTTTTTGATTAAGCCTAGAAGACACTTTGTTTAAACCTCAGCTTGCTAATTTCATTGCATTGATTTTTCCCCTATGTATTGAAGTAAAAGAGAATTTGCTGCCACAGGAGATCTGCAGAGATAGTGAAATACCCATCTATGAAGATATTAATAATTCAGCTAGACTCAGCCCTGAGCAACCTGGTGTCCTTACTCTGTTTTGTGCTGGTCCAGATAACTGCCAAGGTCTCTTTTGGTGGAAGTCATGCTGTAACTGTAGTCTCTAGAATACCCAAACATCCCAGCTGGTCAGTTGTTCTGAAGGAATTGGATGACCACTATTCCTGATGTACCTGCAAGTTCCTAAGCACTTTCCATGTGAGAGGGGCAGAAGGAACTTAGCAACACATCCAGCAACTCATGGGACAAAGTGGGTGGTGAGGGTGAAGGGAAGAAAACCCTCATCTGGCTGCAGTTCAACGTGAAGTTATCGTATTTGTTTTGAGTGCATTTCAGGAAAGTGATTTATTATCAGCAGAGGAACAATGGAAGTGAGGTAATTTACATATAGCTTGCAAATATTTTGATAATCAAATTATATGTTTATGGCAATACCAGAAGCATTTAACATTTTGTTCACAGAAGTATATTTAATAAGGAATTTCCTTTTCTCAAAAAACTGTACTGGAATTTCTCTTATGTCAGTTTAATCAGTTCCTCAGAAAAACAAAATAGGGAGGGGCTTTACAGTGATCATTATGGAGATTGCTGCTGTAGTATGACCCTCTCCTCAAGATGCAATAAATGTAATGCTTCCTGTCCTTGCAAGTGCAACATAAAGAAACCATCCTTTAGCCATCATCCCAAGACCTGCGTCGCCAGGGGACGGGTGGGAGAGGGTGGAGAGGAAAGCTTGTTACCTCCCTGTTTCCGCCTCACCTTTTCCTAGTTCCTTAATTCCTGGTTACCCTATTCCCGCCATCTCCAGCGCTGAGTTTGCCGCTGCTCTCCCCATAAGGGGGCACCCTCGGTTACGTCCTGAGGGACCCGACGGGCTGCTCCGAGATGCTGCTGAGCGAAGCGCGCTGCCGGCAGGGACGATGTGCTGTCCTAGTACCCGCATGGAGCTGGGCAATGACACGTTCAGCGCTGGTACCCGTACCCACTGCAGCGCAGCAACATCTGAGCTCAGCATCCGTCACCTAACCACTTCCTTCCAAATAGAAAAAAAGGGTGGCTACTACTGCACTTTTTCTTCTGAAGAAGGAATGGGAAGGAGCCACACGCTTAAAACCCATATCCAGATTTCTGCAAAGTCAAAAGTTTTAATTGGATGCAAACTTCGGCTAGCATGAGATAGTAACTAATAGCAACAAAGAATGGCTTCTGGCTTTTGCCTGGTTGCATGCTCAAATCTGCATCCCAACTGGTTCAACACTGGCTGTGTCTGAACAAAGAAGCTGCTGCCTGTCAGCCACCATGACACAAGGTCTGGATCTGCAGCTCATCCAAGGCAGGCATCACACAGAATGTTTCAGCTGCCTTCCAGGAACGGAAACAGCACATGTCAGTCTTTTTAGATTGACTTCAGGTTGTAGTTGAGGTGTAGTCAATGCACACATAGATCTGTAAGCCAGGAGGTACTGCTGACTCCTGAAATATAGGTCCAGAAGGCACCAGGTCAGAGGGAAATTAACATCCAGGTTAATTTGAGTCAAGCTCAGATGAAGAACAAGATTCTTAACTACAAGAATATGAGACTGTGGTCTAACACAGAAGCTTACTCAGACTTAGATATGAAAGGAGACTGATTTATAGCTCTAAGACAATCCCCTCCTTCCTTAGGGGCTCAAGGAAACTTTTATTAACTCTAGAAAGAAGAAAACTACCCCTTACACTTCTCACTTTATATAGAAGGAAGCAGAAACAGGGCTTTAAGCCCTCTTCTGAGTTTCCATTTACTTTGGATATTGCAGCCTTGGCTGTTGCCCAGGTTGTGCTTGTTCAGTGGAAACAAAGCCGCTGTTGGTCCTACAATGTGAATGGCTTGTCAGAAAGAGCAATTTTGGAGCTGTCTTGCTTAAGACAACATCCTTCTCAGGTTACAGGTGGGAGTCACGACACAGTTCTCAGGGGTTACATCTGGCAAGACAACCAAGCCTCTGTGGAAAGCAGCAAGCCATGGCTTTCAGTCAGGTGGAAAATAGCTTTTATATAGGAAGAAAAAAAAAAGTGCTTTATTTTCTGTGTATGTGTGCTGATGCTATTGTCAGTCTTCAGTAGGTTCAAACTTTTAAGGAAAATACTGGGAGTTTTCAAACTATATAATGACAGACTATATAGGAGAAAAAAGTCACTGCCCTTATCTAAAAGAAATATTGCTACAGAGGGTTTACTGAAAGAATTGAAGACTCCTATTCATTGAGTTACTCAGGCACATGCCTAATTAGAGAGAAAGCTTGTTTCGTGGTTAAGGTGCTAAAGCTGGGGCTCAGGGTGCATTGGCTTGCTTCCTTCCCTCTGCCACAGGCTTATCTGCAAACCTGAGAAAACTTGAGTAATATGTTTTCCACACCTGACTTCCCTATTCAGTAGTTTTTAAAAAAAGGTAAGGCATCTCAGAGAAGACCAGTCCTTAAAAAGCCATTTGTGAGTTTTAAGGGAATGCTAAACAAATAATGGGGATTACACAGGTAATGCACACAGGCAGAATTATAAGACCACGAGTAGCTTCTTTGTTTTTCCATCTGCATTAGTTGATAAGTGTCCTAAGCCATCTGTAGACTGAAATCCAGTTTTTGGTAACTGATCTTCCTGAACTGTGGTATCAGTAACTTACAAGATCAGTACTTCATCTCTTGACAATTGTCCCTGAGATTCTGAAGCATCATACCCCATGATGTGACAGGTCTGCTCAACTAAAGCATGAAACCTTGATACAATTTACAGAAACTCTTTCAATACAAGATATAGAGCTATCCTGATCTATGACAGCCTAACTATTAGGGCATTTCCACAGTGACATAAAATTCTAATGCAGAGATTGTGAAACAGGTTCACTAACTATACAGAATTAGGAAAGGTCATGCAGCGTTTGGCACAGCATCATATACACAGGTCAAATAAAGTCACAGGTAGTGCAGCTCATTTGGGGTTTTAGCCTCGTGTCACTAACTCTCTACTTTTACAAACAGAAGCTCCTAACCCTGAGTGCACACAATACTTGAAAGCACAGAGTATAATCATATACAATACTACTTTATCATTATGTTCCCTTTAATTCTCTGCTAGACCGGTCTTCTGTATGATTTAATCGTTTTATGTTCATGTTAACATCTCAGCTTTTCAAGTTTGTTTTTTTTCCTATGAATGTTTGCCTTACTGATTTTAAAAGACATTTAGAATAAAGAGCACACTGAAGTGACTAAGGTCACTCATGCCATCCATGGATGTCTTCCATTGAAAAGATTTTGCACAAACTGGTATTGAATCAGTGCTGGAACACTTGAATTCAAAGTGCACATATTGGAAAGGTTCCTGTCTGCCTGGGAAAGCTTGGGGGTTTCTAAAAAGTATGCACTCAGTGTTGCCTTGGCATTATCCTCCACAGCTGTATTTAAAGTTAAGTATGTGTACTACAGAGTATCAGCCACTGTCAAAAAATGCATATAGCCTACAATTCTTACAGTTCTATTACTTGTGTAACTCAGTTTTCAGCAAATGAAACTTCATTCCCAGACATTAGTTTACAGGAGCCAGTCATACCAACAAGGTGACATAAGCAATACAGGAAAAATTACATTTTTAAATATGTTCAATCTCATTTAGAGAGCATCCCATACGACTATACCCATACAACACTTTGATAAGATTTTGTGAAAGTTCTTGTATTGCATTTAAAAATAAACAAAATATCTGCACCAGAAACCTGTTGGGGTCTCATTTCCAGTGTGTAGCTGCATGACAGAATCAAAGACTTCTTCTCCAGCAAAAAAGGAACTGAAGCAGAGCCTCTTTCAGTAAAAATAGCATCACCAGAAGCTGAAGTTCACTTTGCACTGAGTTTTTGCAGTTCTGCTTCATGGTCTGTTTAGCTGGGAGAGTAATGTACCAGTCACCCCTACCATCTGTCTGTGTATGGAGTTACTTTATAATAGTGAACACTGGTCACTATGGGTCTCTGCCAGTAGAGGGTTTATTGCATTTATGCCATGTTAGATAATTCAAGAGTCACCAAAACAACTTCCAAGTTTGTGTGTTAAGTAGTAACTGCCCTAATGTTTCATATCCAGATACTTTTGTATAGTTTTCTAACACACTGTTATCTCCTTGCATAAGCTTACTTTCTTTAAAAGCATGTCATAATGCAATGCTAAAGTTAAAAATTTCTACCTGTAAAGCAACTGCCAAAATCTGATCCCTATATTTCAAAGGCTAGCAAATAGGACAAACAGTAAGAAACAAAGTTGGATGATCAATGACATAAATGAAAAATAACTGGCATACTTTTTTTATCAGATAAGAAAGTCTTCTGATTCAGGAGCAGAAAATGTAATGATGGACGTATTCAGGATTTAAACAGCTTGGTTAATGCATACAGGAAATTGTCCATTTGAGATGAAAACAAACAGGAAAAAAAAATCTACTGCTCTCCTAAGTAAAGGCAGGTCTAGACTTCTGCATTGGTGTTCTTGCAGGTGGCAATTATTATTCTTGCATTCATGTACATATAGTTTTAGTTTGATTTGGTGAGAAATAAGTCAAAATTTGAGAAACAACCACATACTCATTAATAACAGCCCTCTGATTCTGCTTGCTTACAGATTTTTTTTCTTACTTGCCACCCAGCCTTTGCCTACTCAGTTTATGACAATATAGTTCACATACAGGTTACACAGCAGAGTGTCTAATACTGGAAGAGAAGACACCAAACACTTTCCTCTGCCCATAACAACATTTGCATCTTTAGGAGCAAAACAGAAGGCAAATCAGATGAAGAGGTAGAACACGCTATTTTCAGTGGGAGGGGGAAACCCAGGACTCCTTTTATCTGATCAAAAATTGTTTTCTTTTCCATTTTCTGTTCCAAGAGCCCAAAGGAAGCAAGTAGCCAGCCCTCCACTGTACATCATGGCTTGGTAGACAGCATCAGCTGGCAAAACTTTCTGTCTGAGTCTGAGGTCATGGTGGGTCTTTGCACATATACACATCCCTACTCTGGATAGTCATGCTATTCTCAGAGATAGTAAGCGCCCAGTGAGAATTGCACTGTCCTGTTAGTAGAAATAAAGCAAAGGATTGCAATGATTGACTCCCACCCTTCCCTTCAAAGTGGTTTGCAAACATGTGAAAAAAGAAAAGCTTGGTTTCTTTTTGAAAGAAAAAGGAAATGAAGGTCAAAGGGAGCATAAAATCAGCCCTAAATGGAAAGGGTATTCATTAGCTTTCTCAAAAAGAACAAAAAATAAAAAGCAGCAACTACTTACTAGATGCAACAGAAACAGCAACAGCCTGTACCTTCCAAAAGAGCTTTATCCAGGCTTATCGAGAATGTAAAACGTCTCCTGAAAAAAAAGGCATGCTGGGGAAGGCTCCTATTTCAAAGAGGCCAGAGCAAAAAAGTTGCAGCAAAGCAACCAAGGTTCAGCTGTAGATAATTTTGGGCAATAGGGAAGAGATTGCCCTTCACCAGATGGCCACATATAAAGTAGTACAAAGGAAGAGGGTAGGAATAGGGGAAAAGAAAAAAAAAAAAGAAAAAGAAAGAAGAAGAGGAGAAGGAATTGGATTGGGGTTGGGTTTTTTTTCCTATAAAGTCTTGGTCTGAAATAAAATGTAGGCCATTATGATACCTGTAATTATGATACCTGTATTTTTTCCTCCAGACGGTAGCTGATAGTTTGGGGTTAACTTCCACATGAAAAGAAGGCAAATTAGAGAAAATTATTGTTTCCCAGCTACTTCTGAGAATTTTATTATTTCAGATTTTGAAAAATAAACAAGGAGCTTGTGTTTTGCTAATTCACCTTGTAGAAACTTGATTTCCAGCGGGTTTGCATATGTGTTCAAATAACACTCTCATTTTTCCATTTTACTCACAAGTTTTGCACTTAGCAAGGTGCAGGCAACTGCTTGCAACTGCATTATGTACTCTGGGATGTGGGGTGGCAACAAAGAGTGCTAGTCAGAGAATTACCATCCTTGAAAAAACATCCTATTCTGTCCTAACCTAGCCTATCCATTTTTCTCAACATAAAGACAGAAGTCAAATATAGCAACTCGAGAAGGAAGGAAAAAGCTTATTAGTATTCTGACTCTGTATTTTCCCAAAGGAAATTCTGACTATCAAGTACTCAGCTTATTCTTGTAATGCAATTTGCTTGCTATTGGAAGCTGTCCATTGGTGAAAATTAAATAAATATGATATATAGGAACAAAGTTGTTCTCCCCCAGCATAATACTAATTGTAAACATCTCAGATAGAGAAGTAGATCAAACAAAAAAGTCTTGCATCTGGTACCATAGGTGGCTGCCCACTTTAGTGATTATATAACTTGTATCGTGTGGCAGTCACAGAACAAGAACTTACTCGGGAATATAGTTGAAAAATGAAACAGCATAGTCATGACAGCATTGATTTCTGTACCTAAGTAATGAGGCAAATCTTGAAAAAATAAGGTTGGTTGATTTACTTAACATAGAAATTTCTGCCAATTTTCAATGTGCTGTCAAATATAATCATATTAACTACACTTTAAAAACCCCAAACAGCCTGATTTATTATTTCTTCAATGCATATGTTTTTGGGTATTTGAATATGCCTACATCAAAAACTAGATTTTTAGGGAGCCAGTTAGCTTGTCTTGAAAAGTTAACAAGTTCTAGTAAGGTCTATCTCTTACACTAAATCTAATTATTACACAGTTACTTTCTTTATGTATATAGGTTTTACCTTATGCTATAAGATGGGAAGTATAGTGGGACAATGCTCTTGTGTTGAATTTCCTGGTGACAGTCATTCTTACTTCCTCAGAGCATCGTGAGGGAAGCAGAGGATAGATGGATGTTTTTCAGTTGGTGTTTGTATGACCTATTTAATCTGCATAATTAGAAAATGGGAAAGTTGTCTATGACGCTGATGCTGACTTCACTTCTAGGTCTTTTTGAGCTCCTTTAAAGTATGGTAATGAGAAAAACATTTTACCTTTGGGCAGCAATCTAATTTGTCAGGAAATTCCTCTTGCTATGATGAGTGGATGAGGAAAATTTGGAATAATATGATCCAGATGTTAAAGCTTCTATTTAGCAGCAATGCAAATGTATTATTTCATGGAATTGTCCATATGGTGACCTTCCAGTATTAATAATAAATCAATACTGGGGTTAGCATCTGCATACAAAGATTCCTATCTTTGTTCTCATTTACATGACGAAATACTCATGCATTTCATGTGGAGGCTAATAGTATTAAAATTAACAATCTAGAAGACATAAAAATCAATAAGAAAAATTGAAACAATTACTGCAAGTAATATATACCAACTGATCTGATAACAGCATCACCTAAGAGAAGGTTGTGCTACCATTTTTTAATTGATTAGCATTTAATTTTGCAGTTAACAGGATAACAAAATTCTATTACAATTTTGCATTGGAAAGTAGCCAATTTACTGTACATGTGTACTCAGGCAGTTTTGGCTTTACCACATAAATTCAAACTTTATTGGAAAACAAAAAAAGCAACCCACAGTACATAAGCACAGTGGAGAGGGTTCTTGTTGGACAGTAGCCAGGCAGGCAACAGGAAACCTTCAGTGGCCTCTGGTGAAGGCTGGGAAACCTCAGGATCTGCAGTCAGGGTTGAGTAGAGGCCACTGACCTGTGGCATGTCAGAAGGGTAGCAGGGCATGAAAGAGGCTCTATTGCTTTTATGGTCTGAGACAGCAGAGTGAGCTCTCCTAAAGTTGGGACTGCAGGGTGGAGAAAGGCCTAACACTGATGTGATCTAGTGATGTTGTGTTGTTATCTTCTACAGGTGTTTCTATCTCTTAATTTATTTAAATTTGTATTGTAAAATGCCAATTTGTTCAAGATTCCATGCTTTCTGGGGCTTTGGGGTACTATTTTTAAGGGTCTCACCTTTTTTTCTTAAAGAAGAATTGAGTCCTCTTACAGTTAAAATCTGTGGCAAAACTGTTTTAAGTTTCACAAGGAGTAACATATTCCTTCAGAATTCTACTCTTTGGATTAAGGAAAGAGATTCATCTTCCATAGAAGTATCCTTTTACTCTAGGTGAATTGTGCTTTTTGTTTGCTTATGAAGAATCCCCCTGCACCAAACCAAACATAAATTTTAAAACTGTCTCCCCTCAGAATTTTTGGGGATTTTATTTTTAGCAACATTTCTGTAAGGATCCAGGAGTTAACTCTACAAACACATACTAAAGTCAGTCTTGCTTTATCTTTGCCATCATCAGGCTTCCACAATCCCAAATTCATGGCTATTAACATGGCTACAAAAAGAACTGATATTAGAGGGCTTTTAACTCTTCAGTGGGTATCAAGTATGTGCTTATCGAAAAAGAAATAGATTATTTAATCACTCTGGGCAGCTCAAGCTAATGTATGTATTGAGTTTGATGAAATTTCATTTAGGAAAAAGCATTTAAAACTTTAAGCCACAGCACTTTGTGCTGAAGAGTTTTTAAGAAAATCCTCCATAAATGTGGTTAGGTACCCAAGCACCACCCGGAGCAGTGCAGCCAAACGTGCCTCTCTGAAAGTTCCTGAGAGCAGCTCTAAGGCTTAAAGGCAAAGTGTCTCCACTGATTTCAGAAAATTTGCCCCCAAAGCTTTAACCTTGTGGTCACCATACCTAATTTGAGTTCTAAATTTAATGTTTCTTCCAGTAAAAATAATTCCATTGATAAACAATTTAGATTCTAAGCATGTGATGTGAGGGGTCTGATGAGTTGTATCTCATTGTTATAGCCAATTACTACATTGGATTTGCTAATTATTTACAGGGTGCAAGGCAGACTAACCTTCTAGAGTCAAAGGCACTCCTGGGTCAGATGCTGTTCAAGTAACATTTTATTTCTAAGTTTTACCGTTTGACAGTCTGTTAATCAAACCTGACCACGCACAACAGAAACATGGGATGTCGTTACTTTGAAATGACTGTCTCAAGCTTGCCAACAGTCCCACTGCTGCTTATGTGGGTTGTTTCTCTTTATTTCACCATCATCCTTTGCTGGTGGAAAACCCTGTCCATGTGAGGAATGCTCTCAATTATTACCGTTACATCACTTTCAGAGCAACCTCTCTTGGGAAGAACATCACAGGATGTCCTATTTTTGTTGTTTTTTAAGTGGTTTAGATAACTTTCATGGATGGTATATTGACTTGGCTATATCTGACTTACCTCAGTTGTTTTCTACCTCTTCTTGTCCTGTTCTGTCCTTTGTTTCCTCTCTTCACAATTCCAAACTGGTAGTTTTAATTATGATAGCAATCTGTTCACAATTACCATTTTTTGTGAAGACTGAAGCAAAACAAACTGGGTTCAATGGGGGTTCATTCCCGTATTTTTTTCTGTATTATACATTTTTATCCACCTTTAAGTAAGAGTGAAATACAGAAGTGTAAATCTTCTTGAATTTATATAAATACTTCAACAGAAGCTACACGTGCAGCATTCTGTGCCACTCTGCAAAATACACAAGGTCTTGAGGAGTCTTCCTTTTTTTCTATCCATATGTTAGTGTACAAACTCTTCCTCATGATCCATAAATGCAATTGAATTTTGGGTTATCTAGGTATAATGTTTACCATGTTTGGATTTAATTAATTCTTTAGGTAGGCAACTTCAGGTAAAATTGGGATTGGCAACTGTTAGGATTTTCTATTTGAAAGATTTTGCCTTGCATGCAGTGAAATTACTCTAGGCTGGTCTCTCCACCACCCACCTCTATGTATGAAAAGCCTTTTGCCTTGTGGGGATGTAGCTCCTCTTACTTCTTGGGGGTTTTTTATTGCATAGCTGACCTGGAGTTTGGTATTAAGTCATTTTACAGCTTGTGTTTGTGCTGTGAATAGAGAAGGGGAAAACCCTTCAACTATGTACAGCCACTGTGTTCACTCATTTAATGCCCTAACTTCTGAGTTAATCCTCAGTTCTCCATTTATGCACCTGAAGATGATGAGACATCAAAAGGCTTGACAAAATGGATAAAAAAAATAAGTACATTCATATCAAAACCCCATTATAATTCTTTTTGATGATCATGATTTCCTACTCTACCACACTATAATGTTGCTTGGAGATCTTCTCTCTTTATTTTGACTATTGCCAAAGATTTTTACTTGAGTGAGTTCCTGCTTCCTCCAAACTGCAGGCTAATTGTCATTTTGTTTTGCAGCACCCTAACACTTAAAGTATGAATATGCTTGACAGCCAGCAATGTTGAGAGCAGGCTATGTGTGGGCAGCAGTTCTGAGACTCAAAGGAACAGCTGCTTTATATATGTGCAATATCTGCAACCCCTTCAAGAAGCATTAGACTGACATCAGATGCATTATGAGGTTGATCTACTTGTTCTTGAGGAATCCCTGGAATTTCTGGTCAGCAGCTCAAACTGAGTCCAGTAGCTCTGAGTGGAATGCAGAAATCCTGGACAAAGAAAGAAAGTTCAAATTCTACCCAGGTGAAATTTCTAGGTGCATTAAGAAGTTCTGGTGTTTTGGTGAAGAACAGACTGACATGAGCAATCTTTCATGGTCCTACAACAGAAAAGAGTCTGATGACTCTGTGGGTTTTGCTGTGACACTGCCTTTTTATGTATTGTACTATGGAAGTGATGGGAAGAGACTTTTGGAGATTTGTCCTGCCTACATGGCTTCCACCACTGCTGTACCAGCCAGGGTACATCACCCCCAATACCACTGGCAAGGACCAGAAGTGAACTCTTGAATCTCTTGTGCCCCTGGATTCATGAGAATAAGGTCTACTGGATACGCCTGTAGTAAACTGACCTCTCTTCTCCTTGAGAAGAGCTGTTCTTGTGCCACAGACAAATGATTGAACTCTCTCATCAATTTTATGATTAGGAGAACACTCTTAATGCATCAGCCACTGACATATATGCCAGGCCTTTGGGGATTTGGATTTCCGACAGGTAGATCCCTATGTGCAAGAAACTACACAGTTTTCCTAATTGCCAGAGGAAGGCAAGTTTCTTCCTTCCCCAAAGTCTGGGAAAAGCTCTTCAAGCCCTTTCCTTTTTATGGCTCCTATCTTCCCCTTTCAAATAAGAGAATTATGCTGACATAATCATGTTACGTCCAGTTATTTAACATCAAGCAGATGGTTGCTAAAGTTCTTGCATCAGCAATAAGATTTTAATTATTCTTTGGTAACTGTGAATCCTGGCACTAGTAAACCTAGAAAATTATAGCCATTTTCATGCTATTCTTATCTTTGATGGCAGCTGAAATGTGTTTATGCATCCTTGACACTAAGCAAATATTTTGTTGTTCTTTGGCTTCTTTATTTCCTGCAAATTTCATCTTGACAGTTTTACAGCATCAGTGGCACACCAACAAGAAATTTGTCCAATGGCATCTGTGCAGTCTCTGGACAGAAAATTTTTTGGATATAAAAAAATAATGGATCATTGAAATACCTAACAGCTGTCCTGTAATCATGGATACCCTTTTCATGTAATTATGAAACTATTGTTTTCCCCTCTTTTATACTGTGTTTAAAAATAATGATGACAATAAATACCAAGAAAAAAAAAGGAACTAAAACCACATTCAGAAACAACATTGTGCAGAGGTAAAAAATAGGAACATGAGCTATTTTTCAGTTCTGTAACACAAGTTGAGGCCATGAAGATTTCTGACTGACAAACTGATGCAAGAGTGGCCATAATCCTATAGTTCCAGGCTTAAATCCACCTTCCAGGTACTTAATGCACAGCCTTTGTGGGTGTGCCTGGCAGGACATTAGACCAGGCATGCTGACCCATCAGTCAGGTCTCCTAATTCAGGCTCTATTCCTATGTATTGCAGAGGATTTCCTCCATCTGTGCTTGGGGCTGTTTGCCAGGTAGTTTTAAGGCAGATGTGGAACCCTTCTCAACCAATATCCTGTACCCTAGAGCTTGTCAGAAGAGCCAGTGACCCAGGGATATCAAAACAACTCTGCCTCTTGCACTCCAGAAACTCAAAATGAAAAGTATTGAATATGTTCTGGAACAATGTTACTAATCACCCACTTCTACACTCCATAAAAGTATCCTGGCTTCTTGAGGGCTGGAAAATATGAACACCAGTCTGGATGTTCTGGACATTGGATTCAGCTTTACAGTAATTCCAAATAGTCCAAATATTTTAAGTAATTTGAAACTGCTTGGTTGTAAAACCAGGCATTGTCCATACTCAGTCATTAAAACTATCTGCTGATGGTTTGACTAGGTTTGCAGATGTAAGTACTGAGTCTTTTTTGCATTTTAAAGATTCTTTAACAATACACCTGATACTGAGTTTCATGAGTCCTGCATCCACAGCTGATGCATTGTTGGCAAGAACCAAACTCACCCAGACTGCCCTGAGAAAGCTGATTTGAAGGGGCTGTTAAGCAGCCCATACACTCTCTGTAACATTCATGTTTTTCATTTGGATTTTCTAAACCATAGCCTGATTACTTACTAATTCTTGTTTTGATGTGCAGCAGAGGGATGAGATGGCCACATTAAATGAATGGAAAACCTGTTGTTATTAAGGAAAAATTATATTTAGGAAAGATGATAGTTCTGTTTGCCTTTACCTTATCTAAGACCCCAAACAAGCTAGGAAAAGGAAAGTACATATGTATTTTCCTTCTTGATTTTAAGACATCCAGAATTAATTTTTATAATGAGAGGAACACTTTAAAGAATATAAATCACAATTTTCTAAACACCATGCAGTGGGTTTTGTTCATTAACAATTAAAAAAAAAATGTAATGCGCTTTCAGAACAAGCTGTCTTTTCCCTTTTAGTGGTTAGTAAACAAGATTTTTCTTTAGCAAGTAACAAAATATTTGAAGATCTGCTGTATCTGTAGAAAACTGCTTGAGTGAAAGCAAAGTTTGGCTTATTTTCTTGGAGCCTATTTTAACCATAGGATATTTAATTTTAACCTTACCTCTATTG
>VXBB01016792.1:1026425-1140098 GCA_013399915.1 Illadopsis cleaveri | reverse complement strand
AGATATTTTATTTTAACCTTACCTCAAAAAAAAAAAAAAAAAAAAAAAAAAGGAAGTAAATTAAGGGCATTAAGGAAGTAAATTATGAGCACTAAAAAAAAAAAAGTTATTTCAAAAATTTAACCCAATACGGTATCTTTGATTCTGACTAAGAAAAATACCAAAGTTTACCTATTATTACATTTTCTCTCCAGTTTCCTTATGAACAGATTGTTTGGGAACACCCAAATATTTTATGGACAACTTCTTTAAAATCTCTGCTCTCTGGTGTTCTGGCAGTCGATTGCTATAGGCACCATCCTTACTCACTGGTTCTAGAATAGGATGCAGATTGTTGGTGAGAATTCATAGCCTCCAATAATATACATATTCTGTACTTAATTTTAAAATACTAAAAAAAATAGCAATTGGTGGAAGTCTGGCATGTTAAAACCACTTTTGCCTCTTTCTGCATTACAGTGAGACTATGCAGCATGTTATGAAAACAGATTTTATTTTCTCAAAGTAAGAATTAAAAGAAATTCATGGTTTTAATGGGAAGATCATGCTAGAAATAAAAATAGATTTCCTGAAATGAAGAAATAGATAGCAGAAGTAGCTTCTGAATTCAGATTAAACATGATCAGTATTTTAAGAATCTCTACGTTGTTATCAGAAATCAGTGATACACTTACTTAACTTACACTTTAATATATATATAAGAATAAAGCAGATGTTGTATGAAGTCATCTATAGGTGAAAATAAGGTTTAGATGGTAAAAATGGGAAATGATGTGCTTAAGAAAACCAAAGTAAATGAAAGAAAGAGCAAATGTTGAATACATAGAAAGAATGAGGCTTTTTTAGCTTAGAAGAAGTAGCAAAATTAAAAATTCTTATTATGTGTTATGCCTGCATTAATAAATGCAAAAATGCATGTAAATAAGCTGTTAATTTTCATTGTGCTGTCAAAGTTGCCTGCTTGTGAGTGTAATGGAAGCAGGTGTGTCCTCAGCCTTCTCAATGGCTAGCAGAGAATAGGGATACTTTGCTCTCACTGACACTTTGGCTGTGCAGAGGACTTGCTAAAAGCAGTAACACAACAAGTCACCAGCTGTGAGAGGAAACTTCCAATGCAATCAACTCAGTTACAGTGAGACGTTTGAACCAAGTTTTTGTACCACATTAGATGCCCAAGATCAAAACAGCAATAAAAACACCAACTTGGACATGGCCTCATTACAGTTACAGCCAAATGTTGTAGACATTTCCATTTGAAAGCTTTCAAGACCTGCCTCGGTATGTGCTTGGAAATGTCCTAAGCTCCACCTAAGTCCTGAACAGATCCAGAAGTTCATAGTCCTTCTGGCCTACCAGAATCAAGCTATTGGGGTTCACCCAAAATTTTCTGTGGCTGCAAGCAAAATATCACAAAATATCCCTTTCTCTTTACAGCAGCTCTGAAGGATAAGTCTTGTGCCAGTCTTCCATTTGTTCTGTTTTTCCACCAACTAGGACCCTTGTCCCGGTAACCTTCTCAAGAAAACACAACCCCACCTGACAGCAAACACAATGTCCTATGTGGGATGTTTTCCACCCACTCTAGTTTTGTGGACTACATCTACAGAGAGAGCAAAAGGTAGGAAACATTCTTTTCATGCCTATGTTAATGTTGCTAAACAAAGAGAGGAACACGGCATTGGATTCAAGGACTGTATATTTGTGTTTTCCACACTGTAGCTGAGGGAGTTAAAACTCCACTTGTGCAAGTAAAAAGAGTATTTAAACCCTACTCTGAAGCATCTATTGCCACATATAGTACAATGAAATTAGACAGAAATCTCCTCCATAGATGTCTTTCATAAAGCAAATTATAATTACAACGGCAGGGAGAAAGCTCATTTCTACATTAAAACTTGCAGCCATGATTTTCAGGAGATCTGGGGATTCAGGTTTCTGTGTCAATGAAATACAGAGAATCAGTCCTTAGATCCACTGATTAGGAGAGCTAGAAGAAAATTCTTTACTGCATAAACCGATTTTTGTAGCATTTGATGAGAAGTGGTTTACACAAAGAATGCAGAAAAACCCTTGGCTAGGCAGGTTCTCTCCTGAAACTTTTGCAAAGATGCAGACATATGAACTAACTAGCTGTGTATCTTAAACAACTTTTCATCATTAAATATTTAAATTAAACAGCTTTTGCTCATACTGCTGATTCATATGTGTAGATAACTATTGTTTTTTAACCTTGGAACGCAGCTCAGCAATACACATCCACCCTCTCACTCTCCCCGCAGTGGAACAGGGGAGAAAATCTGAAGGGTAAAAGTGAGAAAACTTGAGAGTTCAGATTAAGGCAGTTCAACAAGTAAAGTAAAAGCTGTGCTCACAAGCAAAGCAGAAGAAGGAATTTATTCACTGCTTCCCATCAAGAGGCAAATGTTTAGCCAATGCCATGAAAGCAGGACTCCATGATGAAGAAATTTTACTTGGGAAGGCAAATATGGTAACTCCAAACATCCTCCCTTACTCTTTCTGACCCACAACTTTTAGTGCTGATTATGTCGTCATAGGTCATGACATTATGTGTGGGACATCCTTTTGGTCAGCTGGGATCAGCTGTCCTAGTTGTGTCCCTTCCCAAATCATGATGCAAACCCTCCCTGCTCACTGGCAGGACAGCGTGAGAAACAGAAAACACCTTGATGCTGTGCAAGCACTGTTGAGCAATAACTAAAAAACCCCAGTGTTATGGAGACTGTTTTGGGCACAAATACAAACCGCAGCACCACAGAAGGAGCTATGAAGAAAATTAACTCTATTACACCCAAACCTGTACAACTATTCAGAACAATAGCTACAAAAAGTAATTCTCTCATAGCAAGTGTCAGAATTTGCAGTAGCCCAGCTCTCTATTCTTGAGATACAGATAAATGATGGGACAAACAGGCAAGTGAAGAAAATGCAGAGTAGATTCACTGCATATTTATACCTTAATGTTGCTGTCTAGGATCTTAAGGCTATTTTCAAATTAAACCAAAACATCTGCTGCTGCTCTTCACCAGCAGGCCACTCCAGGTAAGTCTTTGTGTTCATGATCTTCCGCAGCTTGCAGAACCTCTTGGGAATCGCGTTGCTCTGGATGGGCTCCAGCAGGACAAGAATGGCCGCGTCGTTGTTCTCATCAAAGAGGCGGAAATGCGAGAAGTCCAGCTCGTATTTGCACCACTCGCTCTGCACAAAGTGCTCGGACAGCACAAAGAGCGTCTTGCGGCTCTTCTCAATGGAGTCGATGATGTTGTCCACAATCCACTTGCCGGGCACAAAGTCCCTCTTGTGCAGACAGAGCCGGAAGGGAGGGCAGGCCTGCTCCAGCTCTTGCACCATGGTGTTCTCCACCCACTCCGAGTCGTTCTCACTGTAGGAGACAAAAGCGTCATAGATGACGTCCTTCGGCGGGGCGCGCTTGGGCTTCCGCTTGGCCTGCAGCCACGCCCACGTCATCCGCAGGTACCAGACCATGTGGTACTTGTAGCCGACGGCCACCAGCAGCAGGATGACCAGGAACACCAGGACACAGATCAGCGACACCATCAGGGACCTGTGGCACTCCATCAGGGAGAGGTGCACAGCGCCAACCTGCGCCCCTCTCACCGCCAGTGGAGAGTCACACACGTACTTGTCCGGCCACCTCACCAGCACCTGGGCGAGCCCGGCTTCGTGCTGGATGAAGGAGAGGAACTCACAGGAGCAGATGAAGTTGTTGTCACTGGCATCCAGCAGCTCCATTCTCCTGAAGGACTCAAACTCCTCCTTGGAGAAACTGTTCAGCTTGTTTCTTCTGACGGACAAGGCCACCAAGTTTGGAATGGGTGCGGCACCCGGCAGGGTCCTCAGCTGGTTTCCGGTGAGGTACAGCTCTTTCAGAAATGAGAGCTGCAGCCCAAACTCCTTCAGGTTGTTTCCACTAACATCCAAAACTTCCAGTGTTGGAGGAATGCATTTTGTTACCTTAGGAATTTGAGTGCTGGAGAGGTTTAAATATTTCAGGTGTTTTGGCCATTCACACTCATTTGGAATCTCACCAAAATTGTTTTGGCTAATGTCTAAAACAATAAGGTTTCCTAGATGAGACAAACTTTTACTTGTAATTTCTAAGTCACTCAGTGAATTCTGACTTAGATTTAGAGTTTGTAATGATGGCCAACCACCCTGACAGGCTGAATGTTCTAAACTCTGGTCTCCAATCAAATTTGCACTAAGGTCTAGATATTCTAATGACAGAAGATGTTGGGAAATTCTGCATGGTACCAAAAAAACCTTCGTGTTTTGAACTGTGACTCTTGTAAAAGGAGATAGTAGATCTTCCACAGCCTTAAGATCTGTAAACAAGTAAAATTCTTCTATAGATAAATTCTTTATTGTTAATACTCTAAGTGTCTGTGATTGATTTGCTTGAATTTGCATTTTCCATTGTCCAGTTCCCAAGAGTCTACAGTCTACCAGCTCCAGCTCCACTAATTTTGGCATGTCTTCTAAAATGCTAACCATCTCAGGAACAGTAGCATCTGTTAGTAAGGTCTGTCTAAAAGAAATTTTCTTTGCAAAAGATGAAGACATGACTCTCAATACTTGCAATTCTGCAACGATACTGAACGCTATTCTTCTCACTTCCAACCAAGCAACAGAGTGCAGACAGTCCCTAACAATTTCTGAGAATACATTAATACTTCTTATGTTTATGATCATATGATTTATCACCTTAATTGATTTCAAACTTCCCTGCTCGTACTGACTGAGATTGCTGCCATCAATCCACAACTTGTGCAGAAGCTCAATGCCCTCAAAGTTCCCTTGCCTTATCACAGAGAACTGCGGGTTGCCCAGGTGGAGAGAGCTCAGGTTCCTCAGGCTGGAAAAGGGGGAGCTCTGCCCCAGGTCTCTGTAGGAATTGCCTTGAAGGTGGAGGTGCTGGAGTGAAAAAAGGTGCCCAAACCACAGAGGGGACAAGTGAGCCAAGCTGTTATTTGATAAGTCCAAGAGCTCCAGTTTTGCCAGGGACTGAAATGAGTCCTTATCTATGGAGCTGATTTGGTTGGACTGCAGCAGCAGGGCTCTCAGGTTCACTGCCTGCTGCAGGTCCTGGGATTGGATGCGCTGTATCCTGTTGTAGGCTAGGTTTAACACTGTGATTTTGGCCGTGAGTCCCGGGGGAATGAAGTCCAAGCCCACGGAGGAGCAGTTGCAAAGCTGACTGGCATCGCATGAAGGACAAGCCTGCTTCAGTGCTTGCTGTTCAGAGAGGTTTGCAGCTAACACCATGTAGATGGCCAACACTTGCCAGGTGTGTGTAGTCATCATATTGCCTAAAACATGAAATGCAGTCAGAGCAAATGTAAGTTGCATAGCTTGTTTTGGAGAAGGTACATTTTGGATAAATCTAAAATATAAGTTTTACTGTTCTGTCTTGTTGAAGGCACTGTTAAAATATTTGGTTTGAACATAGTTCAGAGTTGAAACAGATTAGTTACTACTCAGATCCTCCTTCTGTTTAGTAAGGAGCCTTCATACTTCAATCTCACCTCAGGTCCTTTTCTTCTGAATTTGAATATTATTTTGTATATTCATTTTTTTACCACAAGGAGTCCCCTCTACATGTTTCAAATCCTGGTTACATCAAGAAGAGTCAGCATCTTACAGTAAATAGTAACATTCAGGTTTAATACATACTTCAAGCATATGTCTAATCTCTATTCTGACAATAGGGAGAAAAGGAATGCATTTGCTTCAGTCCAATCTTCATTTTATCTGCCTTTTTGTACCCTGTTTGTAAATGTCCTGTGAGCAGGGAAACAAACACTTGCCTAGATGATTCTCATGTTGCTATCAGTCTGATACTTGCTAATGATATTTAAGCTTGTAAAACTGACCATCATTTTCTACTGCCTCAGCTCTTTTTTTACTGCCACACTCCTCCTCTGCCAGTGCCTTTTTCTGTTTTGGGACCCTGTGGCACAGAGATCAGGCCAAGCCACAGGGAAGAGCCAGGGCCTCAGATCAGATCAGCTGACTGGATGAGAGGACTTTTTCCAGCCCCACAGCCTGGTCTTCTGGACTGAAACAATTCAAGAGAAGCCACACAGATGGCTGTGTCCTGTGTCACTCCACTTTCCTCTCACAATTTTCATAATGATGATTTGGCATGGCTTTTTTTTGTTACAGAGCTTCCTGCACTCCCAAGAGGATGCCTTTATCTCCTCTGTCCTGAGGAGGAGCTAGAAAAACAATTTTTGAAGCCTAAGCAAGGTCTTTTCCCTTTAAAACCTTTATTGTGTATTGAAATATAGCCTTTCTTGACAAGGATCAAAGAGCATTTTTAAAATGTAATTTTCCCCAGCGTGCCACAAATCCCACCTACCTCAGTAGGTATCTTACTGAGCGTGGAAAGAGTGAACAATCCTCAAAGAGGCAAATCAATGAGTTCACAAAATCATTGTGGGCTCTCTATCACGTTAATTTGAGTTAGATTGACTCCTTGAGAACTGCTTTATCCCTCAGTCATCCCATTGAGACTCTGTGCAGAAGATCTACTCTACTCTGAATTCGTATTCTGATTTGTTACAGTAGCTGACCCACATATACAAGTTAATACAGAGAAATCCCACCCTTTCAGTTGCAGTATTTTTAGTCATAACTACTTAAGATTATCCAAAAGGGGCAGAATTGCCTGAGATGGTTTGGGCATATGGGGAGGAGAGGAAAAGTTAGGGATAATTTTTTCAGTCCTTCCATCTCCTCCCACCCACAGGACTAAAAATATTATGACCCCTTGTGTTACTTTCCTTTTATCTCTGACTGTCTCTGATGTAGAGCTTTGGATCTTGAAGGACAAGGTTCTCTTCCCTATCTTTAGATGCCCACAGATGAACTGGTCATCCATCATGTCCTCCAAGGTCAATGGAGAGAAAGAACCTTTTTAGGAGCAATTAATATATTGTGTCTTGGACACCCAGATTAAGACATGATGACTCCAAAAGAAATGATCCCATTGCCTTAAAACAGGGTATCACACTTTAGATACCTAGATATTTGTCCACATGAATCCCAAACAAAAAATTGTGATCTGTAGTTAGACTCATCTGCTGTCCCGATGAGACTCTTTTGCAGGGCTTTTTCGTTTCCCAAGAGTAACTGGATAATGCTGTGCTGTAGGCTAAAGGACTTAATCTTGGAGTAGCGTGAGTGTCACTAGCAACAGATTTAGATGGTATTTTTGAAGTTGTCATCAAAATACTTACTTTTAGGAAATGAAACAACCAGGCAACCTGATAAATCAAAAGCTGTCTGTAGGCAGGTTATTTATAGGTGAACAATCGTCAGCACACAGGGGAACTGGGCAGGTACTGCACAGGAAATACCAGCAGAACCTAATGGCTCTCCACCTTACCAGCCTGAAACTATCCATGGACTGCAGGACTGAACTGCATTTGGTGATTCAGGATGCTTACTTTTCAGTTTTTTGCTCATCTGTAATCTGAACAGACACGCAGAGGAATCCCATTCCCACCCTCACTCACTTTCAGCCATTCTCTTCCCCTTCCAATTGCTGTCTAATGATTCTGCTTGAGACTCTGACTTACAAGGTCATTTCTGGCCTCTCCACACCCACTCAGACATACAGCCACAGTCCACGATATCATTGCCCTATCAAGAAATCACTTCTCCCTGTTGTACTGGGAACTAAAAAGCCACTGTAAGAAAATTAAACTGAAATGCAACTAAAAATACATAAACTTGCACAGATGCCTTTATACCATAAGGTGCTGTGATGAACCAGGCATTCAAAATGTTTCTGAGTTATGGAAAAAGGGTCCAAGCCATCAGACATGCTCAAGGTTATTTTCCCTGGCCCACATGAGTAGAAGCATTTGAGGCAATATGCACATATGCTTAAACAAAACCATGACTGACAACAGAATGAGATTCTATAAATGCTCACAAAGGGGGAAGGTTAATGTAAGGGCTAAAACAAGTATGCCAATGGCGTGCAAATAAATTCTAGCTTGGGGAGAACTACTCAGCTAAATGTGGGCTGGTAAATTTGAGCAGTGCTATGAAGCCTACAGAAGGAGAGGCAGTGGTTGGTGAAGAGGTCAAACCACAAGCAGACTGGGGAAAGCTGCTGCTCTCCACTTGGCAGTGTGGGTTGCCCATGTCCTAGTTCTCATCCCCCAGCACTGCCCTAACAGCACGTATGTGCAGCCACACATACACACACACACGGCCATGCCTCTGCTTGTTTCTGACACAGAGGATGTGCAGCAGGCCAGAGTTAGGTGAGGAGGCAGCTGATGTTCCGAGGCCATTGTTCAGTGAGCTCTTTCCTGGTTGTATTCCAGAAATCAAGGCACCCCATTTCACTCCCAGCCTTCCCTGGGCAGTAGGTATCGACATCCAGGTGAGACAAGGTGAGACAACACACAAATAGGACAAAGTACATACAAGGCATCCTCCCACAAGGAAACTGAGCAGAGATGGCACAGTCTGACCCAGTTTGTCTCTTTTTCATCTGCTGCTTTCCTCTCTCCTGTTTCCCAGAAGACATTGGTCTCATCAGCATGTCACAGCTCTCCAGGAGAACCTTCTTTTGCTGACTGCCTGCTACGCATCCCTGCCAGATGCCTGTGATGGCACCTTCCTGCTCTACCTCTGCTGGCAGCCAGAAAACCCTTCCCACCCCACACTCCTGCTCAGCAGCTTTGAGCACCCTGAATCCCCCACGCAGAGGAGGATTGGTGGCAGAGATTAGGTTGCCTCTTCTCAGAGCCCCCTGTTTGCTCCTTGCTCTGGCATTGCAGCTTCACAGTCTTTCCCTGCATCTCTAGCCTTCACCTACCTGAAAACTCACCTCTGTGCTGAAAAGATTCCCAGAGATGCCACCTGCAGCTCCAGTGCCTGCATGCCAGTTAACCTGTGTTGTGTTTCGTCTCTCTCTTGCTGATTATCCTTTGCCCAACTTCCTCTCAGGCTGCTGTTTCATTTCCACTTCACTTCTCAACCTTGACAATATAAGTGGGGGAATTCCCACCTGGGTGATCTGATTGGCTGAACTGCTCTGATAAGAGCAGTAATGCTATCAGTTCTTCTAAATGTGCCAACACACAGAAGTCTGGGCCTATGGTAAGAGTGTACTGGGTGAAAACTAAGGCTTCTCCCACACCTCTCTTCGACCTCTCTTTGTAATGACTGGCAAGATTTATTTCCCTTCTTACCTCCAGACACACATTTCTCCTAATTTGTTTTATCAGCACTCAGTTTTTGATCTCGGATGATTCACTCATCACCTTCCTGAACTTCAGCCTTGATTAAACCATGAGCTGTATTTCTCCAAGAGAGTTAACAGAAAAATTGCTTCATAGCAGACTTTGGACTAGCCCTGGAGATAACATTGTAACAGGAAAACAGAACTGAAAGTGGTTTTTGCAGGCTGCACCTACTGAAATTATCTCACGTAGACAGATGTAAACATACACACACAGGTGTGTGAATAGATACACATTCACAAAAGCACATACACATGTATATATACACATGAAGATGTATAAATATAGCAACAGACAATATACCCAAATTTTGCTGTTTTTCAAATACTCAGTCAGCCCATATGCCAAGGCTTTAGTGTTTCACCACAAAATAATTTCACAGCTAAAATTTAATCAAAATCTAGACTCTCCTGTACTTAAACTCCAGCAAAACAAGCAAACAGGAACATGAAAATATTGAGTTAGAGAAACCACACCCAACTTAATCTCTCAGAGACAATTTTAGGTTCCCATAAGAATCTCTAAAATACAAGAAATCCAAGCACTCAATGTGGGACTAACTACCTTAATATAAACCTCTGTATCTACCTGGTTGTCAAGACTTCCTTTGTAACCAGTGAAGAGCAGTATGATAATTCTAGGAGATTCCACACACTATGGTAGTGTTTGGAGATACCTCACACTGAAACAAAGAGATGAACTTCCTCATCCCTGAGATTTTTTTCACTGACTACAAAGGAAGTAGAACTGTAAGAGTTGCGTGGCCCAGTGATTACATAAATATGCTCTGCAAAGTAGAAGAGCAAAACTTAGAACTGAGGCAGTCTGCAACACCATCTAGCCCATACATTAGAAACACAGTCTCATACCCAAAAATAGAAGGCTTCAGCTATTTCTGCGGTAGGTAGAAAGGAAAGTGGTGGTGATCATGAAGAGAAAAACAAGCGTTCTCAGGAAGAAATGGACACAGGCAAATATTGATTGAAGCCCATGGCTTTTAATTTCATTTGCAAATTACAATGGCATTGTTAGAAAGCAGTTGGGGAGAGTGGTAACAGGAAGTAGAGAAATACCCCACACTGAGGAAAATGTATTTAGAAAACTATATCAAGTCCAATACGGTTTCCAAATATAATAGTTATTGGCAGGGACTTTTAAAGACCAGAGTATCAGATCACTGGAAAGCCAAAATCAGGTCTTTTCAGTAGGTAAAATGATAATTATCTCTATACACAACAAAGACAGTTGCAGTTAGAAAGAAAAATAAGAAAGAAAATATTATTAGCAGTAGGAAACAGAGATATACAGCCTTTTGCGGAAATATATTGAAAAGAGGACTGCTGACTTCTATGATTTTAAGGCTCCTTTCAAGTTTTCCCAAAACATCTGCTGCTGCTCTTCACCAGCAGGCCACTCCAGGTAAGTCTTTGTGTTCATGATCTTCCGCAGCTTGCAGAACCTCTTGGGAATCGCGTTGCTCTGGATGGGCTCCAGCAGGACAAGAATGGCCGCGTCGTTGTTCTCATCAAAGAGGCGGAAATGCGAGAAGTCCAGCTCGTATTTGCACCACTCGCTCTGCACAAAGTGCTCGGACAGCACAAAGAGCGTCTTGCGGCTCTTCTCAATGGAGTCGATGATGTTGTCCACAATCCACTTGCCGGGCACAAAGTCCCTCTTGTGCAGACAGAGCCGGAAGGGAGGGCAGGCCTGCTCCAGCTCTTGCACCATGGTGTTCTCCACCCACTCCGAGTCGTTCTCACTGTAGGAGACAAAAGCGTCATAGATGACGTCCTTCGGCGGGGCGCGCTTGGGCTTCCGCTTGGCCTGCAGCCACGCCCACGTCATCCGCAGGTACCAGACCATGTGGTACTTGTAGCCGACGGCCACCAGCAGCAGGATGACCAGGAACACCAGGACACAGATCAGCGACACCATCAGGGACCTGTGGCACTCCATCAGGGAGAGGTGCACAGCGCCAACCTGCGCCCCTCTCACCGCCAGTGGAGAGTCACACACGTACTTGTCCGGCCACCCCACCAGCACCTGGGCGAGCCCGGCTTCGTGCTGGATGAAGGAGAGGAACTCACAGGAGCAGATGAAGTTGTTGTCACTGGCATCCAGCAGCTCCATTCTCCTGAAGGACTCAAACTCCTCCTTGGAGAAACTGTTCAGCTTGTTTCTTCTGACGGACAAGGCCACCAAGTTTGGAATGGGTGCGGCACCCGGCAGGGTCCTCAGCTGGTTTCCGGTGAGGTACAGCTCTTTCAGAAATGAGAGCTGCAGCCCAAACTCCTTCAGGTTGTTTCCACTAACATCCAAAACTTCCAGTGTTGGAGGAATGCATTTTGTTACTTTAGGAATTTGAGTGCTGGAGAGGTTTAAATATTTCAGGTGTTTTGGCCATTCACACTCATTTGGAATCTCACCAAAACTGTTTTGGCTAATGTCAAGATTATTCAGTTTGGGTAGACGAGATATATACTTTGCAGTCTGTTCCAGAGATTTTAGAGAGTTCTGACTTAGATTTAAAGTTTGCAATGAAGGCCAGGAACCCTTACAGATTGTCTCATTTAAACGATTATTTACAAGCAAATTATCATGAAAGTCCAGATACAGAAGTGATGAAAAATTTTTTGCAAGTTTGCATGGTACCATGAAAACATTAGAGCTTGCAATAGTGAGTCTTTTTAGTTTGGTTATTTGCGACTCCATACCTTCCAAGTCAAAAAACAAATGAAAATTCTGAATCATTACCTTTATTATTGTTACTGTTTCAACAAAACTTTGCCCACTCCTTGCAATTTCTTTAGTGTTCCATCTTCCCTGCCCCTCAAGCACACAATTGATTGCCTCTAATATTTTTAAAGAGGTGATTTCCTTCAGTAACACTATTGCACGGCTAAGAGTTTGATCTGTGAAGAAAGCTTCTTTAAATGTAAGCTTTTGTATCCTAAAAGGACGTGTAGAATTCTGCACCAAGCTTTTTTTTTCTACCTGTAACTTGATTTCTATCACTTCCAGCCAAGTGACAGAGTGCAGACAGTCCCTAACAATTTCTGAGAATACATTACTATTTCTTAGGTTTATGATCATATGATTTATCACCTTAATTGATTTCAAACTTCCCTGCTCGTACTGACTGAGATTGCTGCCATCAATCCACAACTTGTGCAGAAGCTCAATGCCCTCAAAGTTCCCTTGCCTTATCACAGAGAACTGCGGGTTGCCCAGGTGGAGAGAGCTCAGGTTCCTCAGGCTGGAAAAGGGGGAGCTCTGCCCCAGGTCTCTGTAGGAATTGCCTTGAAGGTGGAGGTGCTGGAGTGAAAAAAGGTGCCCAAACCACAGAGGGGACAAGTGAGCCAAGCTGTTATTTGATAAGTCCAAGAGCTCCAGTTTTGCCAGGGACTGAAATGAGTCCTTATCTATGGAGCTGATTTGGTTGGACTGCAGCAGCAGGGCTCTCAGGTTCACTGCCTGCTGCAGGTCCTGGGATTGGATGCGCTGTATCCTGTTGTAGGCTAGGTTTAACACTGTGATTTTGGCTGTGAGTCCCGGGGGAATGAAGTCCAAGCCCACGGAGGAGCAGTTGCAAAGCTGACTGGCATCGCATGAAGGACAAGCCTGCTTCAGTGCTTGCTGTTCAGAGAGGTTTGCAGCTAACACCATGTAGATGGCCAACACTTGCCAGGTGTATGTAGTTCTTGATTTGGGTTTTGCTTGGATGGACATTTTGCTGTAGGAAACAGAAAGAACATTTGACCTTCTGGTAGAGTCAAATTTTAATTTGGCATAGCAGCTAAAAACTTTTGAAATCCTGCACCATTTTATTAGAAATCTCAGATTAATGTGGTTTTTTTTAATGTTATCCTGCAATATCAGTCTTCCTCTCCTACTTGAGCTTCTCAGCCCTGCAACCACAACCTGTTGCTGATTCCTGGAGTCGGCCATATAACTTGCCAAGAGCCATAAAGGACTATTCTTAATGTCCCACTTTTTTATATGCACATTGGCTATGGCTCTCACTTCTTTCATCTCTCACATTATGCCTCCTCTCAGCCAAGAAGCTAGAGCTGAATGTTTCAGCCCCAGATGGGGGAAGATGGTTAGATCATCAGTGATCTGGATGAGGGGATTGAGTGCACACTCAATTTGCAGACAACAGGCTCTACAGAGGGATCTGGATTGGATGGATCTATGGCCTGAGGCCAATTTTATGAGATTCAACAAAATGAAGCACCATGTGCTGCACTTGGGTCACAACAACCCCACGCAGCCCTAAAGGCTGGGGTCAGAGTGGCTGGAAAGCTGCCCAGTAGAAAAGGATCTGGAGGGGCTGGTCAACAGCAGCTGAACATGATCCAGCATGTGCCCAGGTGTCCAAGAAGCCCAATGCCATTCTGGCCTGTATCAGGAATAGTGTGACCAACAGGACCAGGGCAGTGATTTTCTCCATATACTCGGCATTGGTGATGTCACAACTCAAATCCTTGCTCAGTTTTGGGCCTCTCACTTCAAGAAGGACATTGAGGTGCTAGAGCATGTGTAGAGCAGGGTGACAGAGCTGACAAGAGGTCTAGAATGTAAGTTTTAAGATAAGCAACTGAGGAAACTATAGTTGTTTAGCCTGGAGAAAAAGGAGGCTCAGAGGGGACTTTATCACTCCCTACAACTGCCTGAAATGAGGCTGTGGTCAGGTGGGGTCCATCTCTTCTCCCAGGTAACGTGTGATAGGGAAAGAGGAAATGGCCTCAAGTTGCACCAGGGAAGTTTAGATTGGATATTAGGAAAAAAATTTTCACAGAAAGGGTGATCAAGCAGGCACAGACTGCACAGGGAAGTGGTGGAGTCACCATCTCTGGAGGTATTAAAAAGACATGCAGATATGGTCCTTAGGGACATAGTTTAGTGGTAGGCTTGGCAGTATCTGGTTAATGGTTTGAGTCAATGGTCTTCAGGTATTTTTAAAGCAAAGTGATTCTATGATTACAAACACTCACAGCCCTTGCAGTGTTAGCCTGCCCATTCTGTATGGCTACCTGGCAGGCAGAAGCCCAAACAGAGCCTGCTCCCCCTCTCAGCCCTTCCAGTGGGTTGAGGTTTCCAACATCAAAAACTTTCCTGGATCTGGGGGTCCCCTGCATGGAGTCTCACCAGCCTCAGGGCTTCTAAAAGCAGAGCTCCTGCCACACCCTTTTGCACACTGTGTAAGCAATTCACATTCTTTACTGGAAAGGCAGAACAAGCTGATATGCAATGAAGTCTATCAGATTTTCTGTAAAACAACACCAGTAACAGATGGGAATGGGACGTTACCATCACCCTGTAAACAGTGGATGTAATTAGAACAACACTGATATTAATGTAAAGAAGGGCCATGCTTCCTGCCACTGGTGCCAAAGAACACTTCACCAAATTCAAACTGTAAACAGTTCCAGTACCGCAGTATCCATAAACCCGGAGTAAGCAGAGGTTGAGTACTTACCTTGTGTACTGCATGCTGTATTTCAGCCTCCTTGTGTCCTGGTCATGGCATCTGAATGGTCACCTCCTACCTGCAAACACAACAAAAGCTGGAAATTTTTGGCAGGTCTGATGAGGTGACAGTCCTGAAGTGAGAAAATATTTCAGCCTCAAAATATTGTTCTCTTCAAACAAAATTTCATGTTCCCAGTTTCCCAGTGTCTTTTAACTATGCAGCCAGTGAATCATCATACCGGTTTGCATCTCTTCTCTCTAGTGGCGGCTTCCCTGAGGTAATCATGGCTTCTGAAGAGTCCAGGATTGCCCAGCACATATGGCTCACCCTTCAAACTCACATTTCAACCAATTCTACCGTTGCTGCTGACTGGGGACACAAAAATGAGAACAGATTGTGGCTGAACTCTCTTCTTTGAAAGAAAAAATTTAGTGTCAGTCTCTTCTTTTTGTCAGTCAACTCCCATTGCTGGAAAGGCTGATGCAACCATTTTGCGCAAGACATTCTTTCATAATCACTTCCTCCACTATTAAGTGCAAAAGAAGTTCCCAGGCAGAAGTGCATTCACCTCCCTGTAGCTCTACTTTTGATACTTTTTGTCTGGTAGGCACTGGGGGTTGTTCACTCTGCTGAGAAACAGAACACCTCAGCACAACCAACTTATGTAAGTTCTGTAAAATATTATCAATATATAGAGTGATACATATATTAAGTGTTGGAGTCAAGTTGTTTAGTCAAGGAGCATACTATAGAAACACTCAGCATCCTTTAATTTCCTAGGACACTACAATCATATACTGTCAAAGAAAATGAATAAGAACAAGAATGATATTCTGTCTGAAGCACAAGACAGAGTCTGAAGCAAAGTATCACTCTGTAAACATCAAAGGTGATTTTGAGAGAGAAGGTTGATGGTATTCGTTTTAACCTGACTGAAGTAATTGATACATGGTTGGTCAAATAGCCAAGTACGCTGCTTTCATAAAGGGGCAGAGAATTGTCCTACCAGCTCTGAAAGGGAAGTCCATTAAATTCAAACACTAACATTCCCATTGCAGTTACCTTTTCTTTCTGTGTTCAGAAATTGTCTTATTTTGCTGCCCTCTTGCACCAAGAAGTACCTGCCTGAGAGCAGAATGATTCCTGCCACATGTCAGAGGATCCATAGCAGCATCTGTGTGATCAAGGATGGCAAAGCCCACAGTGAGCCCAAACGTACCTCTAGGCAACCTTCAGTCCCACTGCACTGACATTAGCCTTGCACATTAGGTCAAGGGATAAAGAAATTGAAAGACTGAGATACTTTCGTATTTTCTATCTCCAAGGGATAGCTGATAAACATAACATAGTAAAATAGAGGCAAAGCAGCTGTGGGGCAGGGCAGAGCAGATAAGGTCATCAACTTCCCTAAAGCCATCTCTTCCCTGTAGAACCTCTCAGCTGAAATGGTTCTTGTTCTTCAATAGGGAAGACTTCAGTTTTCAAAATATTAACTCTGGGTTCAGTGAGACATGCTACTGTATATTTTTGGCTCTAAAATTGCACCCCCCAGATACAATAAAAATTGTAGTTAATTTGGGAAGAATTTTAGAGAAGAAGAGCATGTACGTAATTCAGTGTGAAATGGGCACACTCTTCTATCTGTTACAGCTTCATCACCACACATTTGTGGAGAATTGAGATAGGCACCAGCTGTTTTTTCAGAAGAAACTACTACCTCCTAATATCCAGGCTCAGTCAGCTCTCATCACAGATGGATCTACATTGGGCCAGGTTTCTGGTTTCTCTCAGAAAGAGAGGACTGGTGTGACCATGCCACAGTTCACAAACCAAGCAGACCATTTCAGCCTATTGCTTAAAATGCCAAGAAATGGGGGTGATTGTCACATTATCCAGACTCAGGAAGGTTTGAGACTGAGCATAAATGCTCTCCACAAGCTGCTCCACACACACAGACAAGGTACCAGCCACCTGCCTCTCAGGGCATTAGCTTTCAAATTGAGCTGCAGCATGGCTCAAAACAACTTATGAAATCAAAGACTCTAAAGTAGGAGAAAGCTGCCCTCTTTTAAGAAGAGAATACTCTTTAACTGCTTTTTCTCCAGAGTAACTGCATGTTTAGCATTGAACAAAGGTGCACCTTATAGGTGCTTTTTCTCTTCTTCCAAGTTTAAGCTATGATTAACCTTCCTCTTTTATACTGTTTAAAACAAGTCACATGACTTCACCTCCACTACATTTTCCTAAGAGAAGCACATGGATCTGCAACAACAAGCCTGTGCTTTTGTAACTGCAGATGTTCCAAGCAGAGACACCACATGAGCCTTCACCAGCAGGTAGCTGGGGATAAGATAGAGATGTGGTCATTATTTTTAAAGCTGTCTTGCTTTAAATGTTCCCGTTCATCCAACCGCAGCACAAGCAGTACCCAAACTGGGCGTGATGCACTCTTCAAGCACTTCCCGTTCCCAGTCTCACACGGAAGGATTCTGCAGCCCATCCCCCCTCCTTCCTCTCTTTCCTCCTGTGTGACAGTGTCCACACTGAGAGCTGCCTGTTGCTTTTCTGCTGAGAAAGGACAAGTGAGCAGTGCAGAAAGGATCCAACCTGGGCAACAGCCTGCCCCAGATTCCTGCCTCAAAGAAAAAGCAGAAGCAGTAGAAAAGGGAGGGAGGCCTGAATCCGTTAACCAGGCTGTGACACAAGCAGAAAGCATGCTTTCCAAATCCTTGTAAACAGCACGAAACTGCTTCCTCATACTTACCACTGGTAACCAGGATGTGCCAGCATGTCAGCTTGGCTGCAGCACTGCCAGGCAGGCTGAACCTGGGATGCTCTTACCCTAAGTGCCCCCAGAAAAGGATGGCAGGGAAAAGCCAAAAGTCAAACCTGTCTTTGCAGTCTTTGGAGCAGGAGGTATAATACTCATGTAATTGAAAGCAGAATCGCTTGGCATCCCTTCATGGTCCTGGAACAGATTCTTTGTGTGCAATGCTGGTGCCTGTGCTTTAATCTATCTTGCAGGGCTTCTTCAAGCTACAACAAAAAGGTACACGATAACGAAAAGCAAACCATTTTAACTTTGTTATGCTCTGTATCAGGCCTACCCTGTCAGCTGCTCAATCCCCTGGTTCGACTTTCAGACTGGAAGTTTACATGCAAAGGACTCGATTACCTTTGTTTTTCTTCTAGGCAATTCTCACCCTGCAGTTGTGGCAGGGTGTGATACTGATGTATAACTGGTTAGTCATTCAGCAGACAGCCTACAGCACTGCCTCTGCCAAGGAAGCAGAGTTGTGGATTTATTTTTGTCATATCCTTTTTGAAAGCATTCAGTCAGAATAACACAACACTGGTTTGCTACCTGCAGGCTGCAGAGAGAAAGGTGAAATAGAAAGTTGATACCAGCAACTGATGATCTCTCTTGATGCACATGTGGGACAGGTCTGTCTGGAAATATATCCAGTTAAGTACAACTTCCTTTGAGCACCACCCAGAGCTTCCTGCATCCCTGTGAGAGGGGTCCATCTCCCAGAGAAGATGTAGGGATGGGAACCATGAATGGACAGAGGTGACCAAGACCCATGTTGCTCAGAGCAGCCTTGACCTCAGCTTTTCTGACAGACCAGCTTGGCTGCACCAGCCCTTATACTTGTCATATTCACAACCCTGAACCTCCACAGGCGTGCCAGAGGGAGAGCCTAATCAGGTTGTAAGACTCAGAAACCTGAAACATACACATGGTACTGGACCTCAGAGTTCAGCCCAAATGTACTTAGGCAGATAGGTTCCCAGCTTGCTGCCTTGGGGATACATCCCCTAAAAACAGAGATAATCTGGAAATCGTATTTTATTTTAATATATTTTCTGCAATTTTCGTTATGTTGGCTGGTTCAACATTATCAATGTACAAAGCTGGTTCTTAATTTCTTTTAGAGATCTTTAGGAAATACTTCTGTGTGGCTTTCCCAAGTACCACTCCGAGAGTGTTTTGAAGCACTTTTTTTCTTTGTTCTACATCTATCTCACTCTTTTGTTGAATTTGCTTTGCTGTATCCCAGATTATATGACAGAGGTTATCTCCTATGGAGTGCCCAGAATGGTATTTGGACATGTAGGCCATATTTCCAGGGTTTTTTTAAAAAAGAGGTGTCATTCCTGTTTCCAAACAAAGATTTTGCAGGTTTTTGGACAGAGCCACAAATACTTATGGCTATGTGCTCCCAGCACAGGCTGCACTACCAGGAAGGCAGGGTTGGGAAGTGAGAGGAATGGGATCTCTTATGCTCACTGTTTGGACAGCTACTGCTTCATCTCATCTCACCAGGAGAGAAAATACCCTGCCACAGCCCACCGGGTGCAAGTCATCACTTGCAGGCTGTTGTGAGGAAGTCAGGGTTTAACATCCTGGCACCGGAATTTCCCATAAGGAGGAAAAAAGCTTCGCTCAGCTCCAAGTAAAAGCTCCTTCAAGAGAGGCTGGGCAAAGGGACATGCATGTTGGTGCATTCCAGTGTGGGAAAGTCCAGCAAACCTTGTCTTGCCTCATTCAGAGGAATGCATGGACATATTTTGTGCTTATGCCTATCTAGTGCTAATAGGCTGAAAAAAGCAAGGCGTCTTTTTCCTGTTTTGTTTTGGGTTTTTGTTTCTTGGAGTGTTTTTTAATGGAAGGGAAACATTCCTGGGAATAGGACCAAGTCATTGCAGAACCAGCTAGAGCTTGTTTCCTGTATGGAGGTGGAAAGCACTTTGCTGGGATGCAGAGATACATATTTAACTGCTTGTTATACAACAGAAAAAAAATGTGTTTAACAGTTGGGCAAGAATCTGAGCAGGAAATGAAGCAGATCATTATCATGTACCATAAAAATATCAAAATTTTTGTATCTGTTCCAAAAAAGATAATGCCAGGATGTATTCTGCACAGGTAGTTCAGGCTTTGCATTCAGCTTCTGACTCCCTCTGTATCTGATGCCATGAAATATTTCAGACATGACAGTGGATTTCAGAAAGAGAAAACTTCAATTTTTCAAGTTGAAGTTTTCTCTGTTTGAAATTTCAAAAGTCAATTCCAAATCTATTTTTCTCAGCTATTCACGATCTCAGAAGTTCTATCTTTAGCATAGGTGTTTTTCTGGATTTATAGCCTATCAAAACTCCACATTTTTTAAAAATACTGAAGTATCTAAGGTGCTATCTCCTAGGGTTTTTTCACTCACTGGAAAAATCACGTTTTGTGAGTCTCTTGCAGGGATTGCTTCTGTTGTCTTCTTTTGCAATTGTGTAATTTTTTAAACAAACTTTTTAGAAGCTTGACTTCAACTAAGTTGTAACATGCGTGAAAACATAATTTTTACTGAAAATGGAAAGCCTGATCATAAAAAGATGTCAGCAAGTATTTTAAAAGTGTGTGTGGTTTCTGATAGGGCCACCAAATCATCTTCGAATAATAAGTTATTTCCAATATTGGGCAGTTCTCAGACTTTGTGAATTTAAACATGATTGAAAACAGACAGCCGAAGCTGATTTTCAAGTATACACTCAGCTATTTTGATCATTCCTTCTAAATTATCCTCCAATTGCATTTCTTGTTCTTCTGTAAGTTTTCCTGACTGTAACAGCACCAGCTTAGTAATGACAGACTCAGGAAAGACCATGTAACTTGTGCTTGTGCTGCCAGATGCCTTTTTGTCTTTATCACAGTATCTACAGAAAGAAGCACACCATACCGGATGATCAGCTTCAAAACCAAGGCATTTTCTACTGCTGTGAAATACCTATGTTTACAAACCTTGAGCTGAATGCCTCTCTAACATCCTGAGTAACTTACATGGGCGTGCCAGGAAGAGCACGGCAGTGCCAAGGCAATGCAAAAGAGGGTTGTAGCAATGCCAAAAAGACTTTTGTGTATCTCAGAAAGTATAGAAAGCATGGTAACTCATGCTTTCAATTAATTTGCTCTGTATTTCAAAGCTTTTGGACAGAAGAGTTGTCAAAGGAAGAGGAAACAAAGAAAATACAGGTAAAAAATCCAGCAAACAACAACCAAATTCCATCTCCATAGCTGAAACTACATAGCTCCATAGCTAGATCTCCATAGCTCCAAACTACAGGACCAAAATAAGCTGGTTGAGAGACAGCTATACGGTAATAGAACACCTTATGCCTGCTCTACCATGGGAAAGAACATCAAATTAGACACACTCTCCTACTTTGTATCAATTCCAGTGATACTCCTTCAACACGTAACTCACCCTGAAGTTTGCACCTGTGGGCACAAGATCTTTGTTTCTTTGGGACTTATTATCCAATGTCTACCTAACAGACTGGGCACCTGGTTTGTTTTCAGCTTATAACTTACACTAGTGTCAGCATAAATATTCTTTTCTATTTATAGAAATTGTTACATTTACACTTCTTTCATGTGATATTTTTATGACATGATTTAAAATCAATTTCCTGAATGTTCCATGATTAATAGTGCCAACAAATTTCTCTAAAATCCATTCTTCAGAGTACTTTATTTCTCTGGGGTTCATTCCTTGAACTCTTTGTTCCCAGCTCACATCTGGGAGCAAAAGACCAGGCAGAGCATACTGAGATGTACAGCCTTCTGTTGAGAGATATCTTTCCTGGTGATCTCTCTGGTGTCTCCTCTCTGATATTTGCAAGGTCTTCCAGCTGAACAGAATTTTTCAAGAGTCGCTAACAAAAATTAAATGAGTAATGGGAGAAGGGATGGATAAAGTAAAGATTGGCTGGACATTTCTCCCCTACTGTTCAGTGGTCTAAACTTTTCTGTAAAATAAGTATTTCTCACACTTTTCATGATGAAGCACAGCCTGTGAATGTATTTGGCTTGTTCCCTGTTTCTGCAGGTGGAGAAATCCTGCCTCCAGGCTGGGCAGCCCTTTCCCTTTCAGGGAGAACTCAGCAAGGAGCTGGCAAGCTGGCTTGCTGGACAAGAAATCTGTGAGCTCATAACTTCTCACTGAGTAACAGGACAACATTGATACCAGTAATTCAGGCAGGGTGAGTCAGGTCTGCAACTGGATTAAGGGAGAAGGGAATATTTCCATCCGTTTTTGCTGCTCACATTGAAACAGCCTGCCATCTGTGAAGGAACTGCTTTGTGCTCCCCTCTGCTTTTTACTCCTCACAGGAAGGCCCCCAATAAATGCCCCATCCCCCAGGAATGCCACCAATCATAAAATAATCCCTCTCCAGTTGCTCTCTCTAACTCTGCTGGCACAATGACGACTGCACGCTCTGCCAGAGTTAACAAGGAGGCACATTAATCCTCCCTCTTGCTAGAGAGTCTTTCCAGACCTGCCTCAGCTTTCTGTCAGTCGCTGTGCACGAAGGCAGGTTTGTTCCAGGATGATTCCTTGCAAGCATATTTGCAGGAGAATGCCAAGTGTGCACCTAATCTGAAACGACTGAAGCCCTTGGAGGCATGGGACCAGCTGTGCCGTGTGGCTGGCTCTTTCATTTGCAATTTTTCATTCGTGTGGTTTACTTTGGCTGCTCGTCTTTGGTAAACATTGTACAGCCCTGAAACCAGGAAATACCCAAAATAAATAAAGAAATGGATGATGATTAATAGCTCTTGCTTTGTATTTCCAAGGATCTGCCTTACTCAGGCCAGATTTTTGCCATCCAAAGAGGACTAAAACATCCCTGGGAACCTATCAGGAGTGAAGGACGCCACTAACAGGGAAGGAAAAGATGAGAAAGCTGCTTGTCTCATGCAACCATGCTAGGACCAGCTCAGCAAGCCTTTGGAAATCACGGGCAGAACAAGGGCCTCACCCAGCTACCCTGGAGGCATGGGGAATTGGGAAGCCCACCTCGGTGCCTCAGAGCTGGTTTGTCCTAAAAAGGTTGCACTTCCCACTTCAGAGCTCAGCCAGAGGTTTTCCTTCCCCTCCAACCTTTGCTTTTCCCTACAACTTCTGGTGTGAAAGAAAACAGCTTTGTAGATAAAGGCACACCTTTAGCAGGTGCAGGTACTCTGCAATTAGATAAACCCCTAACACATTTTAAAGGGAAAATCAGATAGTGAACTTACTGATGGACAGCAGGGCCACTTGTCTGGGAGTGGGGTTTGCTTGTTCCCTCTCTTCCAGGGTGGAAAGTCAGAAGGGCAAGAAGATCCTCTAATTCCTGACTTCAGGGGAAGCAGCTGAGAGCTAGGTTCCTACAATTGCATACATCCAATCTACCCTATACGTTTGCAGGCAGCAGGATAAGACCACTCCTGCACAGAGAGGAACTGGCTTTGCCTGGCTCTGGGAAGCTGTAACCTTCTGTTCAGGAGGCCTGTGGCAGGAGGAAATCACTGAGACAAACTGTCACCACTGCTCCTTTTCCTGCAATAAACAGGACAATAAGGAAATTCAGGGAAGATACACCATGACTGCTCCAGTTTCATAGCAGGGAGAGGAATTTTTTTTTTATGGGCTCCCTAAACCTCTGTAATTGCTGCTACAGCTGAGACACAGAACAAAAGGAGGTGCTGCTTCTGGACCAGATTTCTGAAGGAGCCAGGTGATTAGGAACTGGATTAAGCCTTGCAGAAAATGTGGATGAAGAAGATACGAGCAAGCACTTAAGCACAGGATATTGTCAGAGATGGATGATATTGTCAGAGCACCAGCTGTGCTGAGACATCCTGAGCATACTCAGAAGCAGACACAGAAGTCCAACAGGAATTATCATATCCAAACTCCAGGATCTGCAGACATCAGTGTCAGTTGAACATGGGACATCCAAGAACTAAATGCCAAATGCTTATGTGTCTAAAAAGGTAGCAGGATCCCAAATTTTGCTCAAGTCTCTCCCTTGCTTGTCAATGTGGTAGGACTGTTTTCTTGAAGCTCTGCACAAATGTCACTAATTTTGACTTGCTGATATCTACTATAACCTACATCTACCTACCAAAAAAGAGCTGACATTTTTTGCTTCTCTTTTTGTTTCAGGAGATAAATTAAAGTCTAATGGGTAAGATGAAATTCAAGGAAAAAATCCCTGCTACAGACTTTTTGCATAATGTTTTGAGGTGACATTGACATTCAGCTTCATACACAGAACTTTCAGAAACTCAACTCCAGGCTGTTTGGATGGGAATGCAGGGGAAGGGTACCATTACCAGATCTAGAGATTTCTCAAGTGTGATTACATTTCCATCTCCAGTGCCAAAAATATGCTTTTCAATCAAGCTAAGTAAAAGGTTAAACTTTTTAAAAACAACCATTCATGTAACACACAAACCAGAGAAACAAAAGAGAAGCCCATGTCCTGGGAAGGCAAGTTTTAGTAAGGTAAAAGGGGCCAAGAGTCCCAGCCCACACAGCAGCATTCCACTCCCCTGGCACAGGGTTTGGCTCTCAGAGCAGAGCAGCAAGGCACCAGAGAGAGACAGACTGTAAACCAGTGTGCAGTGTTTGTAGAAAGCAAAAGCAGCTGTTGTGCAGACAAACTAATCAAAGTTAGAATCTTGCACAAGGGCAAGCATTAGCTCAATTGTAACTCCACACAGTGTGGACTCCAAAAGGTTTATTCCAGCTTGTGACAAATGGCCTCCTCTGCCATCAGAATAAATTGTACAACTGGAAAACAGCTTTCAGAATAAATTGTACAGCTGAGGCTAGTTTTTGGAGTTTGCAGCAGCTGGCACACAGCATTTCCACCTGCTGCTAGGCAGTGCTGCAGTTCCTGTGGGTTTAGTCATCTCAGACATCATACACACAACCTGTCTGAGAGACTTTGCTGTAGTGCAGAGCCTGCTTGTGCAAATCTGTGTTGGGCATGCTATGGTCTGTCTTCTTCCTGTATTTTTCTATGAATTAATTCAGATACTCATGAGTAAGCAGACTGATCTAAACAGCAGTAGATGCTGACATACTCAGACACTTAAGGAGACCTGGGAGGCTCCAAAAGCTTCCTACTCCTTCCCCTCAGGAAAGGTTTCCTTAACAGGCTCTCCCTCAGTGTTGGAGTCCAGGGCATCCCTTTGGATAACCTGGAGTCTGAGAAAGAGAGTTTGAACCCTGGACAGGGGCGTGTGGAGCCGGTCCAGGGGAGTTTGAAACCTTGGCACAGAGCCCAGAAAGACACTGGGTTTGATCTTAGNCATTTTAACAACTTGAATCTCGGGGCTGAGACACAAAACCGAGACCTCAGATCCCAGACTTGCAGACTTCTCTTAACACTTGCAGCATGTTTGAGGCAACACTGGGTCCACAGTAGTAGTAAATAAAAATAATAGTAAAAGCCCCCAACCAGAGCAGTCATTAGGCTTTATTCACTGCAAGAGTACAGGAGGGTATTTGAAATTGGCTAGTCAGTCCCGTTATTGTAAGGATACATTTGGTCTGTCATCAATTAGAACACATGGCTGTGTATGCCTGGCAAGTGCTTTAAAGTTGTTATTTTGATCTTTGCTAAGATAAAACTGCAATATTTTGTAGGCACTTGAGAACATCAGTTACTGGACTAGTTAAAAACCACTTAACCACTTGGAATTGATGCCATCTGTTTCATATTTTTATTCATAGAAATCAATACTCAGTTTTTTGAGCACTTCTCTGACGAACTGTCTATATGAAATATGAGTGATGCTCTGGCCAAGACAGCTGAACTTCTGCTTAACAGGTTCACTGATGGGGCTGTTCAACTGACATAGGACTACTCAGGCAAGAGGAAGCAAGGAAAAGGACAGAACAAAGGCCATGTCCTTTAACTCATCCCTCAAATCAGCTCTTCAGAAAGAATAATACTGTCTTGGTTAGATTTCAGGTTTCTCTGTTACAGGAAATGGCACAAGATTCTTGCAACCAAAATCAAACCTGCAGCTTACTGAGCATCAGTCATGTCAGCCATTCTGGAAGATGCACCCAGCCTTACATTTTACTAAAAAACTAATAAAAAAGAGTAAACAAATATTTCATATTCACTTAAGGATTGTGAAGCATGTGTATAAGCCATTATTTGGTCCTCAACTAATTGTATGTTATCAATGCTTAAACAGAATTGTTATTAAAAACCTTCCAAGTAAATAGAAAGGTTCCTTCCTTAAAACAAATACAAACAAAACCTCCACCAAACAGTGAATATGCAAGTCACCTATAAAAGGCACAAAGACGTATCTCCTTAATGCTATTGTGAATTGAGGGCAATCACAAGTTGCACCTTACTGTAGGGTATCAAACTGGGTCATGAAGCTCAGCTACTACAAGAGCAATTCATAATCTTGCCTGTGAACTTCACTCAGAAGGCAGAAGTACTTACAGACAGGAAAAGTTTGTGTCACTGTGAGCTCAGCAGGCTGTCTACCCCTGGGTATTTCCATCAGGTCTTTGTGTCCCAGGTTTCTACTCGCCTTTAGGAGCATCCCACCCTGCAAGCACAGATGGCTAAGGCCAGGTCACGTTGAGCACGCTGTGACGTTCCAGACTGCAATCAAAAGCAAAAGCAAACCCTGCAAGCTGGGAGAGGGAGACCAGCTGCACTTGCTGTGATGTGTGAGTGTGAAAGTGATAGCAAAGTGTCAGGAGAAAATTGTTCAGCCACATCTGTGCTCACCAGAGGGCCCACGTGTGAAAATTAGACAGCTGAGCCTTGATTAAGCAAAGACACCTATGGTCTGATTTCCAGCAGCTCTAAAAAGTGCAGTGCATGCCAAGGACGTACAGATAAAATTGAAACTTGGTATGCTAAGTCATTTGGCAAATGCACGAACTGTACACAGTGCTAACAGGGAGAGCCTGAAATCACCCTCATGTCCTTAGCCAACAAGAGGGACTGGAAGGTGCCTAATTGAAGGCTAATAACCAAAGGAGGAAGACAAACTGGGATTAAGCAGAGGCTTTTACCAACAGAAGTAAGGCTGGCATCTCCTCTGGTTGACAGCTGCTTGCTTGTCCGCAGAGGGACTGATGGACCTGCAGGCAGCTGTGGAAGGAGCTGATCAATAGGAAACTGCCACTGAGCTCCAGAAGCCATTCACAGCACTGGGTTGTGTGGCTGAGAAGAGTGGGGGAAGTCAAGGAGCAGCAAGGGCTTCCCACGCTGGTTTGGAAACAGGGCAGCCATGAGGTAATTTTCCGTTCCCTCACAAGTGCCATGCACCCCATCCAGGATGTACATGTGCCATCGTGAGATGGGCTGGAGGCAGAATGAGCCAGCATGCCTGCAAGCAGCTGGGAGAAAACTGCTGGTGTGCTGCATTGCTCATATGAATGCAGCTGATAACAGAGCAATAGGCTCCCATGTCTCACAGGTCTAAGGAGAGTGGTGGGAACGGTACAGCACTTTCTGGCATTTCTGCAAGCTTCCCTTGTCATCTTCAACATCTGGTTTGCACTGTTCAGCATTTCCTGCATCACACTGCAAATCACCTTTCATCTAAACCAAGGCTGTGTTCAGTGAATGAAGTGAAACATTTTTCTCATTAAATCAGAACCAGCCATGGTAGCAGGTTCTTGTAAGGCACTGATGGACAAGTGCACTGCTGCAGCACCCCAGCATTGTATGAGAAGGATGTTACTTCCAATTTTGAAATTGCACTACACTGTTATTGAATATTATTTCTAATACTGAAATAGCACCTACCGACACCCAGCCCAGGGAAGGCAGTCCACCTTCCATGTTGCTGTCTCTGAGAGCTGGAGCAGAGTCCAGGCATAGCTCCCCACACATCTGTGCTGACAAAGATGTGTGAAAGAATTCGTTTCCCTTCACAAATTGTACATCCAGTCAAAATTAAAACCAAATGGCTCCTAGCAAACAGAGCATTTTTCCAGAGTGGTTGGAGAAAAGGTCTAGCACAGCCTGTCAGCCCATAGGTACAGCAGTCATAACCCAGAGCATGGCAGGGACAGTCATGGGTATCATCTGTTGCCTTCTCAAAATCTCTGCACAAGAGCTGGTTTACTGAAAAGGATGGGGACTTTTTGGTCACTCATGATGGTGACATTGTCCTTCCAAGAGACATGTACACTTGCACTCAGTTGCAAGCCAAGCCTGGCTGTTGGCAATTCAGCTGACAGTGACTAAATCACCAGTTCATGCTAGATGAGAAGCTAGTCCACAACAGCCAGAGAAGTTCATCTGGCACTAGTTTGTACATTGGGTAGGTCCTGCATTCCAAGCCAGCATGGTCCCTGCATGTGCAGGTTGCTGGCAGCCTCTAAGCAATAAAATCTGCAGAGGTGCAGGGGGCCATGTGGAATCACCCAGACCTCCACTGCCTCTCAACAAGGCTGCTAAAACCCCAAACAGCCCAGGAAGTAACTCCCACAAACAACTAGGGGAAAAATCCTCCAGAGCAACCCCAGAGACAGAAGAGGTTCAAGGGATTGTGCTGCTGTTGTTGCTGAAGAACTCAGTAGGAAATGAAATATAGCAGAACAGAAAAAGCAAGCTGCACAGTGTGTGGCCCACACTTACAAAGGAGGTGTTTTTGTCAAGCTGGCACAGACAGACATATTTTGCACGGAAATCCACTCTAGAGATGGAGGGAGGAACAGCAAGATTCAGGTTGCAGCAGGCTGGGAGTGCCTATGTCCACACATTAGTAATGAGCTGCAGAGGTGTGTGCAAGCCCCCAGGACCTCAGTTGCAATACCACCTTGTAGGTATGGGACAACAAATCCTCTCCCCTTCAGTCACTTGCTCAAAATGGGGCAGAGCAGAGCTCACCCACTGTCTTCCACATCCCTCAGCTTGCAGAGACAGGAAGCATCACTGGAACTTGCCCAGCAAAGCCTCTTCCAGTGCAGGACAGGGCAACTGCCCCATACAACACCAGGGTCCTCCTTCTCCCTCTGGGACATCGACCTCTGTCAGAAAGGCAGGATGAATGTTGCATTGCCATAGGGACAGAGTAGGGCCACGGCAGCACAGCAGTCCTGGGGTGACAGTGAGAGCCTTTGCTCCACCCAGGCATGTTGGAGAAGAGGACTTGATAAGCACTGCTCTGAGCCTTTCTCTCCATAGAAGTGGTCAGGGAGACTGAACAACAGGATGGGGTAATCAAAGGCAGCAGTAAAACATGTCCATGGTGACAGGGAAGTGCCACTGTGCATTTTTTCCAGTAACTGCTCAAAGCAAAGCAAGTATGTGAAAAGGGCAAAAGCAAATGGAGGTGACTCAGTGACTAAGAAAAATAAACAATGGGTATTTCACAAGGATGAAAGGGAAGAAAATGAATGGCAAAAAGGAACACTCAACCTACCACTGTAAATATCAGCTAGTAGCTCACCTGGTAGGACAGGTTCCTGTGCAGGAACCTGTCGTGCTGCAATGGCCATGACTTCCCAGGAGTCACTGAAGCTTCTCCGGAGGCAGAAAGAAATTGAGCGGTGGAGCTGCAGGTGCTGCCAGCCCTAGTGTAGGTGGTGGAAACCTCCCTTGCTTCCTCCCCTTCCGCTCTCTTCAGAAGATCAAGTTAACAGCTCTCCAATGAACTCATCTGCCTCCCGGCAATCAGCTCTCTCACCTGCCCTCAGAGCTTCTAGGCTCATTCTGCCAGTGTTGTGGCTCGCTGGTCACTGCTTCTTCAAGCAGCTGGAACAGTCCTGCATGCTCAGGTCCAGCTGCAGGACAGATCTCTCAATTGCCACCGAGCTTGTGACAAACTCAGATGAGCAAGCAACAGTGGTGCTCCCCATCTGTGCCTGCCTTGGGGACAGCACTGTCCCTGCAGCTCTGAACCCCACGGGTGGTACTTGCAGCCCACACTAGCCCATCTGCTGCTTCCATGGAGTTCAAACCAGGGCCAGACTGGTGGCAGCCAGACTGCTGGGCTCTCCAAATCCCTCCCTGAGGAGCAAGCTCAACACTGTACCAGCCCCACCTACCAACAAAAAGGGTCCCAGCAGAGCACTGCCCCTGTCCTACAGGGAAGCTGCACTGGATGCTCCCCTTCCCACAGCTCTACAGTGTAATGGTGTGAGGGGCTTGTGCAGCCTGGCAAGGCTAGGGCAGGCAAACACCCTGCCATAGATGCTGGCTTTGCCCAAGTGCTGTCTCTCAGTACCAACAACCCTTCAGGAAATGTTCCAGGAATAGCCTCTGGCTCCATAACGGAAATACTGGCTCAACCAGGCAAGCCAGTGAAATATACCCTGTGAAAATCAAGGACAGTAGTAACGTGGTACCCCTAATTCTCAACATATGTATAAGAATCCACAAACCTGCTGGCAGAAGAAAGCAGAAGTGGCTGTCACTTCTTCTCAGTTCTCTTCCTGGGAAAACAGTCAATGCCCAGAGACTATGCAGTGCTCACACGGTGACAGAAGTCAATACTGAATGCTTGGAACTGCACCCATGGGGATTTTTCCCCCTGCTCCATCACCAGCCCTACTAGTGAACTATGCAAACTGCTACTCTTTTATACTGGTATTTTTGGTCTTTTCTTTCCAACTTTAAGCATTTCTTTGGTTAACCAAGAACAACTTTTGCTGAAGTCTCTTAAAATGGTACCAGTTTCAGAGAGATCAATAAAGCTCCCAGTGCTGCTGTAGGCACAAGGCAAGAAGTTAGAAATTACTTTGCTCATGACAATGAGATGTCTTTAGAGCAGCCTCTCCAGTTCACTCCAGCAGAATTATAATCACTTTGGTACAAAGCAATTACGTATTTCATCTTTCCTTGTACTGTAGAAGGAATGATTTTAAACTGAGCCCAAACCCACTTGCATTCAAGTGGATTGCTAATTAAGCTACAGATGTCTCCTGATGGCACCAATTATTTCTAGTAACCTTAACGAGCTTGTTACATTCCTTAGTTATTGTTATGAAAAGTTATATGAAAAAACTTTGCCTAATACTACACAGCTCCTGGGGGAGTAACTTCTTGATCTGTCCTGGTTTGATTAAAGGGAATGATTGTTTCCTTTCTTAGCAATATTTCTCAAGCTCTTTGTGGCTCATTCCTTGTGTTTTGTTGGCACTTTTAACAAGTCTGACCAAATTTTTCACACAGGTCGTCTTTTCCAAACATTTCTATCTGGTTTTGCTCTCCCTGAATTCTCCAGTGCCTTTGCTTGGTTTATGGCTTACTTTTTCCTCTCTCTTCCAGTGATTGATTGTTTTTAGAACATACACTGTACTTACAACAGGGACTCAGTGCCTATCAGAGCTCCACAGGGTTTTGAGATTGTTGTTACAGTTTGTTGCAGATATAAGAAACCCATGTCCTTACACTGGAACTTGAGGAAAAGCCTCCCTTCAGTACACAAAAAATAAGGATCTCCTTGAAATACTGAATGGAATGAACAGAAAACACTGAGTAAGACAGCTTTCCATGTCCTCTCCTCTCTCCTGTGCCTTTTTATCCAAATTCCATGCATGCTATACAACAAGCAATATTATCCAGGGAATAAAGAACTTCATTTCATTTCAAACCAAAGGATCACTTTTTAAAAAAATCTGTATTTATTGTGTTTATACTCCCACTCTATTCCTCCTGAAGACTCCTACCATAGGCAAGAAGTGTACAGAAAGCATGTCAATGGTTATGACTACTTCTCACTGCTTAGTACCATTTTCAGGAGCATCAAAGTTCATAGGAACATGTGAACTTTCCTTCAGAATCACAAGCCATTATGATTAAACTTGAGTCAAACAGATTCCTGCTCAGCACAACACATCATGGAAAGCAGCCATAGACTCCAGGTGCTAATTCCTGATCAAGCAATTAAAACACCACAGTTCAGACAAGCATTCAATGACCATCCCATTTTTCTGACATTGAAACCAAAGGAAGACTTTGGAGCACCTTCTGCAGGAGCAACAGAGCAGGTAAATGTAGCAGCTTTTGAGTTTCCCAACCAGTCCTGTTGCCGTGCATAATTAGGGTTTTTCAATTTTGTATATGTTTATTTGTTTGTATTGGTACATCCCTTCCTACCCCCATCCCCAAATTCCCTGTGGTACCACCCTAAAGAGAGAACCTTGTCAATCACCCTGATAGACCTGAAAAGAGATGTCCACCCATTTGCCCAGGTGCTTTAGCATCCACCTTTCCCATTGTTGTGTTAAGCACCCCTGTCCCAAGCCACCCCCTCCATCTCCCCCATTGGTCTGAAGTTCTCCCCTGCTCAAGGTACACCCAAGGTATTTAGGGGGAGAACCAAGGCCCAAGGGTCACTCCGGCACGTGGAGTTCACTGGAATAAAACTCCACAAAACCCCGCCAAGAGTCCACGCTTTCTTCCTCAGAAGCCTCAGACCACGCTACAAGCCTGAGATTGAACCCACCAAGCTTTCGTTGTGTGCTGGTTCAAGAGCAACAGCTGGGCGGTGAGCAGCTCAGAAACCAATTCACCTGGTGCCCAACTCTGAGCTAACCCAAACATAGGTGAAAGCGTAGCTGGCAGAGTAACTTTCAACAAAGCTCATTTTGCTGGAACTGCTGATTTACTGAGACAAACCTTTTGCGGAAATGTGCTGTTTCTGCTAAAATAGTTCAAGCCCTGGGATGGCATTTCTGGATGAAAACAGCAAGATAAAGGAGTTGGTCTGATAGCTCAGATATGTGGTGAGACTAGCAGGGCCAGAATTTAGGTCTGAGAGCTCAGATTACTGAATAGCCTTGCATGCAGGCTGTGAACTATCTTCCAGTGCCTTTTCTGCTCTGCCTTTGAATAAAAACAAATAAAAAAAGCCTTGATTTCTTATTGTCAAACAGAGCTCTTTTCTTCCAGTCACTCTGTGAGCAAAGAGCAAGAGGATATTAAGTGGCAAAAAGCAAGGAACTTGCTCAAGCTTGCAGAATCTTTAAAACAGTGTCTGCATCCTGGTGGTCTCCAGTCTGGCCTCCCATGAGAAGGACTGCCACCTCCACTACAGCAGGTCCCATGTGGTTTCATTCAGCCACACCATGAACATAAGGCAGAGATCTGTTCACCTGTGGAGGTACCTGTTCTCCTGCAGCATCACCCTCCAAGGAATGTCATTATTCCTCATGTTCAACCTCTCATGTGGCAATCCATGACCACTGCCACTTGCTGCAATGCCTGTGGCCACCACAACACAGAATTTGGTTCTGCCATCTTCTTTAAGCAGTCGTACAAAACTGCTACTGGATTCACTCTCTCTTCAGGCCTGACAAGTGCCCTGGTGACACTTTCAAACCTAAGGAATGCCCTCCTTTTGATGCCCAGACACACTCTGCCATGCAGAACGAAAGGCTCTACAGAAGGATAAGCAGAGACATCTGGCATGATGGACTGAGTCCTGGCATGGGTGGCAGCACTTCCTCAGCTACCTTTCCCACTACAGAGTTTTAGTCTCCTAACATGAGCCAGCACAATATCATTCTGTTTTGGAGAGTGGTGTGAACCCTGCTCTCAAAGAAACATTTCTTTCAGTTCAAGCTTTGGCATTTTAAACAAGTGCAATTAAATGCACTGAAAATGCTACTGCAACATGAAGGCTAAAAATAAAAACACAAAATGCCAGGAGTCACTCACAAGTCCCTGGAAGAAATACCCACTTACCCACACTGCACAAGCATAACATCATCCAAGTGACAGCTTGCATTTTGAAACCATATAAACAAGCCACAATTCAGCCTTTTTCCTACTGCCAGAAGTTGGCACTCATGAACAACTATACCAGCACTAGAAGTGGCACCATTTGGAAACTCTCTGATCTGCATCAACAGGTCGGTTCCCAGTTACTATTTGGTACAAATGCAATTACTTATGGATGTAAGTTTGTACCTACAACTGCTAAACCACTTGTAGTTTATACCACAGAATGTAAACTTCAGAAGAAGCATACAGTACAGGTTCATGGATGCTCTTAAGAACTAATATTGTCCCTAATCATGATAAAAAATTTCAATTTTAAATTTATAGTCTTCGCCTGAATATGCTGTGCTTTTTAAAATGCACTGAATGCTCAGACTTCAGTAAAAAAAATTTATTTTCAATATAAAAGTGCCAAAATATTCACCAATATTGTAATCTATTCAGCAACCAGCTTACTCTAGCAATCAAAATTGCAAGCATCTTTATTCACATTTTTAAATCAAATTCCTTTCACACGTTTCCACAATAACCCGAGTCCCTCGAAAGTGGGAAATTTGCATTTCGATTGGCTGCTGTAGTCCATATGTCCAAGTTCATGTAGGCACGGAAAGGGTTAAACCTCGGATAGTATTCCTGCTTACACATAACTGCCTGATTCTCCACATGGGTTGAATGTTGAGTCGTGGCACTGACGGGGCAGCAGCTTTCATAAACATCACTCTGAGGTGCCCAGATGGAACCAAAAAGTCCAGACATTGGAGACAAGCTTCGGGTGCTTGAGAGGTAGGGCTGCAGAGCAAGATAAAACCAGCATGGGAAACTGCAACATGGACCATTTGCCAAGGAAAATCTGGAAATGCTAAGTACTAAATGGGAGGGAAGAAGCAGCATTTATGCAGAAACTAAAGAAATCCATAAATAGAAAATTACACAGGAGTTTACAAAGAAATACGGCTGCCAAAAACAGTACAGCAGCATTAATTTGTGTGTGTGTGTTTAAAAGCCCTTCACAGAATGAAGCCATGTGAGCTGTGCCCTGCATGGCACAGGTATTACTCTAACAACAACATACCAATTAGTTCTGGTCAGACTCTTGAGGAAAACAGAGGAAAAATGGAAGACACACAAAGATCACCAGGCATACTTTAAGAGTTAAAATTAAAAGAGACGGACGCCTAGAAATGACAAGAAAAGGGCAGAAGTATATGTCAGTCCAGAAACACTGTGCATGTTGGGAGCAGAAAGGGATATTCAGCATGAAAAATGAGACTATAATTGGGAGCTAGGGAATTTGGTTAGAAAATCTTGAAAGCTTGTAAAGAACCTCCTGGAGGGCAAGATGTGTTAGTCTGCAAGGAAGTCTCTCAGCAAAGGTCATGGAAGTCTTGGGACTTTTAAAACTGAATGAAACATTGAAACGTATTGTGGAAAAAAGCTCGCCAGGGAAATGAATTGAATTATATAATGCGTTTTCCAATCTCTACCTTCTGTGTTTCCTGGCATTCCTGAATAAAATATGAAATAAAGCCATGGGGTTTTTTAGGAAAAATTCTTCTACCAGTTTTGCCACTTTTTAACAGAAGAATTTTCATTTTTACAGTTGAAAATATTTCTTGCTTTATTTGGTTAGTTTCATTCAAAATAAGCCTACAGTAAATGAAAAAAAATCAAAATTCTAAAATAGAGGATTTTGAAATATGAGCAGAAGAGAAGAGGATTACAATTAAAGACCTCTTTGAACTGAAGTTAGTACACTGCACTATGGGATGACATAACCATGGCTAGTCTGGAGTAAAACAGGTCAAAGTCAGGATTCTGAAATCTGCACAAATCCAGCTTAAATGACTTGGATTTCCTACCAAAAAAATCCCCTGTCAAAGTCACTGAGAGCAGCCGTCCATTCAGCTCTTCAATTTTCAAATCTCTCTGGGTTTTGCTGTCAGCACTTTTTGGGTTTTACCCTCAAGTGAACATGTTGATTTTTATAGAAAAAAGTCTCAGTAGACTACATAAGCCCAAAATGTTTTTCCATATGTAAGTTGACTTCAGTCAATTTTCAGGCAAAAGGATCATAAAATTTTGCAGACAAGGTCAGTAACATCCTTGACAAACAGCTGAGAAAAACCTGGGCTACCAATGCCAGCATTAAACACATACATCAGGCTACTTAGAAGATTCATGAAGAACATGCAGGCAACAGGTAGGGAAAAGACAGGAATACACTAGGAAGGCTTTGAAGGAGCACACAAAGGCAGTGCCTCACAGTGACAATACTCACTGTGGAGTTGACATAGCTGGCAGGCTCCCAGGCAGGTGGCATGTTGGGAGGAGCATTCCAGGTGGAGGGACAGTTCTGATCAATGAAGGCTGTATTCTGCACTGCTGCAGTACCTGGGAAGCCATTGGGGTAGTTCATGTTTTCTGCAATTTATAAAATCAGGAAGAAAATCTAAGGCTTTTGCGACATGAAACACTACTAACATTTCTGTGGAGGAACACTGAATCTTCTTGAGAGTGAGCCAGGTGGGGACTGACCTAATCCTTCACTGACTTCATACAGCATCAGGGTAGCACAGCAGCGAAGTGTATCAATTTCTGTCAACAGGACTACCACTCTGTATTAGGGACCCACTAACAAATTGTTATCTGGAGCACAGGATAAAGACTTGGCAATTCCTCTACTGGAGAACAGAGTCCTTCTTAGACAGAACATGCATAGCAGAACCTCCCCAGGCCTCACCGCCAACATGTCTCAGCTCTAAGTACCCGAGGGATCAGTGTGCTGCCTGGGATACTGCAGTCTGACCTTTCATTATTACTTAGGTAGGTAATGCTAAAGAATTCTAGATTACTGCCAGTGTGCTTCCCAAGCCAAGAAACTCTAGCCTGGAAAGATAATTGGTCACAAAAGGCCTTGTATTTCACACACTGGAAGGCAGAAGCCTGCCAGAGGGGAAACAAAGAAGATTGTGCAAAAAGACATGTGTAATACTGTAGGCACAAGCATTTCTCTCTATTCCCTCTGAGAGTCCTGCATACTGCCTTTTCAGGCTTAGTAACTCTATACAAAGGCCAGTCTTCTCATCCACCACATGCAGTCATTGTTTATTACTACAGAGCACTCAGCTGGAAAATGTAAAGTCCACTTAAGCAATGAACACCCATGTGTGTGTATAGACCAGCTCAGCCTTTTGTTCTGTAACAGGTGAGAGGAAAATAACCATGCTCTGTGATAAGTAATTAGCTTTATTTCATCTTACCTTCTGGGAAAGCACCATATTCATTCATCTCTAGTGGACAATACATGTTGGAAAACTGGCTGTCACAAGCTGCATTCCAGTCAATGAAGCTGTTTCAAGAAAAAGAAAAATCTGCTCAGAAACAATTTGCAGAACTTCTGAAAATCATTTAGAAATACTTATTTAATGTAAACCTGTTGCATGCAAAATGCCTGTAACTGATCATGACACTTTTCACATTCCACTTGTCAATTTTGCCAGTATCTACGCTGCACCACTGCATAATCACAGCAATCTCTCTCACAGAGCTCTTTTTCCTCTGGGAAAATGAACAACTTGTAATGATGCTACCAGAATCCTGCAATGCCTAACTGGGTTCAACTTTCTTCCCTGGAAAAATAAAATAACTGTACTTCTTCCCCACAATCATGGATAATGTGATTTGAGATTGCAGAAGAAGACATAATACATTCAAATGCTTGAGAACAGCAATTAAAATGGAGATTTCTATTTTTCTAACCAAATGTGCTAAAGTCCTGTTAAACAGTGGATTTTCTAAGCTACACATAGAATTCTAGGGGTTATACTTCTTTAATTAAAATAATTTCAGATTTCCAAGAAAATTTTTTCAAAAGTAATTTCTGAAGACATATCAGTAGTAAAACAGGCCCTGCTACGCAGCAAGTTGGAAGTAGTCAAACTCTGGATCCAGTCTGCACAAGGTAGCCATAATAAAAGGATTTTGTAAGAAGCTGCCCTACTTCAATTCTACTATTCAGCCAAGCAGCTATCTTAAGTTATTACTACTAACTATCAATAAATAATTGTATGGATGTGCATGTATTTTGGCATATGAAGTCCAAACTGAAATAGGTGTATGAAAGCAGGCACAGAATGGGTAAGGCTGGAAGGGACCACAGTGGGTCATCTGGTCACATCTCCCTGCTCAAGCAGGGTCATCCCAGAGCACAGGGCACAAGATTGTGTCCAGATAGTTCTTAAATATTTCCAGTGAGGGAGACTCCACACCATCTCTGTACCGTGCATTCCAGTGTGTGGTCACCTGCACAATAACCAAGTTCTTCCTCACATTCAGGTAAAACTTCCTGTCCATTAGTTTCTGCCCACTGCCTCTTGCCTGTTGCTTGGCACCACTGAGCAGAGCCTGGCTCTGTCCTCTTGACACCTTCCCTGCAGATTCTGACAGACATTGATGAGGCTCCCTCTCTGTCTTCTCTTCTTGAGGCTGAACAGGCCCAGGTCTCTCAGCCTTTCCTTGTAAGAGAGAGGCTCCAGACCCTTAAACAACTTTGTAGGTCTTTGCTGGACATGCTCCAGGAGCTCCCGATCTCTGTTGCACTGACTATGGAATCCAGAACTGGACACCACTCCAGATATGCCTCACCAGGGCTGAGCAGAGGGGCAGGATCACCTCCCTTCCCCTGTTGGCATTGCTCTTCCTCATGCACCCTAGGATACCACTGACCTTCCTGGCCACAAGGACACTGCTGGCTCAGGGACAGCTTGCTGTCCACCAGGACACCTAGGTCCTTCTCCTGTCATTTTGGATGACGGGATACAACTTGAAGAACTGTCTATATTTCACTGCTATGTGGTGGCAGAGTATTTCTGCTCACTAGTTTGTGGCACATCTTTCATTACTAAGATTTGCTGTGTGAGCAGTGTAAAATACAAGAATTAATCAAGTTCATTACTACAGGAAGATCAATGCAAATATACACAGAGCCTGAAACATACCAGCTTGTATCCCAAAACCACCTCTATACTGGAATATTTGTCTTTATAACAATGTCTGTTTCTGCTATCTCACACAAGTACACACTGCATAACACACCAAGTGGCACACACAAGCTGTGCATTTAGCAAGAGGGCAACAGATTTCAAAGCCAAGCCCTCTGCCTGCAAAAGAAGTGAAAGGAATTAACAGCTTTCCAAAAAGTATTTAGTTAAACTTGAAAAAAGTTCTAGAATATCTATACATTAACAGGGACAGCAGGGAATTTGTCATAGTAAAATTAATCATGACATACTCATGGAAGAGTATTAACAACTAGAACTAAGACTGAAATGGCAGAAAGTCTTTTATTTTAACTATCATCTGCCTTTACAAATATTATGAGTAAAGTACAGTCCTCTGCATTACAAAAGCTATTCAGGTACATTATCTGTACTTTTTCCACAAAACATAACTTGCCTGTTGTGAACAGAGGGGGTTTCTTGGATCATGCATGGTATATTATTCTCAAGGTTGTAGTTCAAACTGTTTGTCATGCAGACTGGCTGGGCAGGCCACAAGTCTCCTGTTGGGTAAAGACCTAAAAAAGGAAAGGGGAATGAAATGCAGAGTAACAGGAAGGAGACTCTGCAGATTCTATCACACTGACACATTATTCTCAGATTCCCAACAAGGACTGTCAGCTAGAGAAAAAAATCCAGAATTACTAAGGAATTCTTCTTNTATATATATAAAAATAAATAAGACTTGAACTGAGCAACTGGAATTCAACAAAACAGGGCAAGAAGTGCCTACTGAGGATCCTTAAGTGTTCAGCTGCCAGTGCCAAGGTGGCACACTTCCACACAGCAGTACAGACAGCACGGATGCAATGCCCACGGGCCTCCTTGTTCCCTCCCCTCAGTCAGTAGCCACCTCTGAAGTCCAACTACACAAATACAGCAGGAACAGGGTCAGGAACAGACTGGAGCCATTCCCAACCAGACAATTTGTGAACTCAGTAAATGCTGCATTTAGCTCCTAGGGCAGATACTCATTGTGCTGCTCTTCATGGACTGAGTGTGCTGACTGCCCACAGATACTTGGTTCCTATCAACTCTATAAGAACTGGCAGCTGGAGAAAAGAAAAAATCCCAATTAGCAATTTTCCTGAGACAATGGTTGCAAAGTTGGCTCTTTTTCACTATTTCACATGATACATACTAATACTGCCACCATGGAAGAAGGTTAATCACCATTTGTATCCTATCAGACAGAGGTTAAACCTACAGCAGAAGGGCAGGGAGTGCTGCTGCCCAAAGAACCATGTGTCCTGACCAGCTTTCAAACTCCAATTCACCATGTAGCATGCTGCCCTTATGAATCCCACTCCAAAAGCTAATATTACTTCCCTCTGAGGTAAAAACAATGAAAACTCAACAATTTTAACAGTGCTACACAATCTCACTCATTATTGCTTTCAAAAAGAGCAAGTCCCAACTGTGGAAATTGAGAGAGAAAAACAGTCATCTTTGATTTGATGCCAAGCTTCACTTTAACACAGCAAGCAGTACTCTTGATCGCCCAGCTGCATTGCTTCTGGACATTAACCTGTGCAAAGCAAGAAGATGAAAAAAAGAAAGAATACCTAGAACATGAGTTGAAAGCTAAATGCTGTCTTCACACAGAGAAGATGCAGCAAAAATCATCAAGGTTATAAGCAGAAACTGTCAAGGTTTTAAGCCTTCATTTGCCAACTTTGCACCTAACTTGCTTAGAAGCAAGTCAAGTTGTAGTAATGATGTGTCTATAGAGTTGGTGCATGTGTTTTCAGCAACATCACAGAACTGCTTGACAAAGTGTGAAAAACCAGCTTCAGTTGTTAATACTGACCTTTATTTTTGTCAGGATCTGCAGCTATGTCAGTGAAGTTGGGACACAAGGTTTCAGGATATTGGGGGATGCTGTTCATGTCTCTGCTGAATGAAAAGAAAATTCAATTCCTTAAGTCTCACAATCCAAACTATTTCAAAGGAAATATACAGAGATGTAAAAAATATTCTAATGACCATCATTACTGCTTTTGCTTTCCCACTGTCCTGATTTTTCCTGTTTCTGAATTACCACTGTGCAAGTTTTTAAAGATTTTTTTCCAATTAAAAGCCAGTTACTTATCACACATGCAAAAAGAATAAAATTAATACACCCTAATTACTCCATTTTTAGTATCCAAGTATCAACCTACTGCAAATTAACTCAACAGCTCTTCTCCAAAACTGGAAAACAAGCTATGGTTCATGAAGATTAGTAGTACCTCTTATAATGTTTAACAACTTTCAGGTAAGTTTACTTTTATGCCCATGAAGACACAGAGACACATGAGCATGAATTTGATATTCATCAAAATCCATCAAAGAAACTAGTCAAAATGAATAAAAGGACACATTTTCAAGCACCAGAAGCCCAAAGGAAAAGGATTAGATTATTTCTCCTAGAGAAAGCAGAAAGTGGTGAATGAGAAGTGAAATGGAGATTCATAGAAATCAAAATTGTAGATACTATCTCTACTACAGTAAAGAGGGAGAAAAGAATGTGAGGGAGGGAGGAATCAATTTTCATGCTGTATATCCTAGGAGAACATCATTCCCATCAAAAGAATAGCATCAACTTGAAAGTCTTATTCCCACCTTTTTTTTAAAAAAACCTACTACTTTAATACAACTAAGCCGTAATGGAAATGTAGTAAGCTGTCAGGATCTGGAAAAAGTGAAAGTGGAAAATCAATTTCCATTTTTTTCCATTTGGAAGCTTATATTGTATTTATGAAGCATAATGAATTTTGCTTATATATTTTCATGTACTGAAGAAGATTCTTCTTCCAACTGGTAAGTACAATCAGATGATCAAAAAAATTACGAAGTAACAGGTAAGTATTATTTATCAAACTGAGACAAGACTTCAAGTTGGTGTTGTTTCTTTAATGCCTTACAGGTATAGATTCATTTTTTTTACCTGGTATTGCAGATGTTATGAGACAGATTTAGAGTGATAGGAGTTTCAGATGGGAAATCATTTTGTGAAATATTCTCTCCTAAAGAAAAGAATGACTGTGAAAATCAAAGATCCTTAAAAAAAAGTATGCACAGAATATACATACACACAAATAGAATCATCAATGGGGTTAATCAAGTTTTCTCTCACACTGGATTATCACTAATTGCATCAGTTTCAAGGCATGCTGCCTAGGTCCATAATCTTAACATGTATTTTATGATTTAGAAGTGATTACTACAGTCTTAATGGAGATGTTCCTTGTTACTATCAAGTTAAGTCTGAATTTAGAATTACTTATTTTCTTTTTTCTAAAGAGGCATTATAATTTGAACAAAGAGGAAAGTCATATACACATGATTTGTTATCTATTAGATCACAGGTCCAGAGAGATCACACGCTATCATTTAGTAATGTAAAGTTTTATACATACACAAATACACATGGAAGTTTCTGCACATTTTTAAATAATTCAAACCATCTCTGCAGGTACGCAAAGCTGATTTTGCTGGTGTCACTTTAGCACTTTAAAATTTACTTCTAGTGCTACATCACTCTGGATAATTATGGCAGTGACTTTCAACTGTTTTAGTGATATTCAGGTATTCAAAAACTGCAGCAATGAACCACAGATCCCATTTCTCATACTAGTCAAGTGGCTCAGGTGTTCTGGCTACCTATGCCTCAAATACACCTATCCAAACCCAGCCTCTTCAGAACTGAACTGCTTTCACACATTTCCCATTTGTGCATTACTTAAATAGTTTTAATGTTTAAAAAACCCCCCAAATAACGTGATGAAACAAATTCAAAGGCAGAAATTGCTTTGGCTAGTGACTCTCAGTTCTCCCATCCCTCCACGACAACTAACTGTGCATGACAACTAACCGTGCATATTGCTCATTGAGGAGACTGAAAGTCATTTCCACAAAACGTGTTCTTGCCAAGAACAAAGCTCTTTACATCTCTTCTTGTGTGTCTAAGAGGTGCTCCACAAAAGACAAGTTATGTGCCCCATGCCATGGTAGGCCCTTCCATTAAGCAGGAAGGCTAAAACTCTGCCCACTACTGAGAAGAGGTGCTGTTTGCAAAACTTACTGGATGGAAGAAAATGTCTGGTAGTAATCATTGGCTTTTTATCTCCATCTGAACTGCTGGTACTGCTCCAGCTACCCCAGCTCCCACGACTTGCACGAACACTTCCTGATGAACTTCCGCAATCTGAGCTTGAATCAGAACAAAACTTCTCCAAACACTTCTTTTTGGACCGCTGATAAAAGTTTTCTAAAGAAGTTGGAAAAAAAACCACCAAAACAAAACACAAAACAAACAACCAAAAAAAAAAAAAAAAAAAAAAAAAACAAAAAAAAAAAAAAAAAAATCTAAATTNAAAAAAAAAAATCAAAAAAAAGTAAAAGTAATCTGAATTATGAATTTACAAGGATTCTCTGAGTTTACTGATAAGAAAGAAAACAGTATTTACTGATAGCTTCAGTAACTAAACCAGCCCCTAACACAAGGGACCTTCCGACCTATATGATATCGCAGTAAAACAAATCCAAGTGAGGATATAGTGCTGCTATAGGTAATAGGTTGAAAGAGGAAGTGTAAACTGTCCTTTGTAATATATACTTAATACTTCAAACACGAAACATATCCTGGCTGTAGGAACATGCATATTAAGAGCAGCGACAAAATGTTGCAAGTACTGGATTTGTGAGTGATAGATTCTCTTTTTTTTTATCTCATCAGAGATGCAAAGGACAATCCTATAGAAATTGGTATCTTTCTTCAGATCTCCTCTTCCCTGAAGTCATGGAAAACAGATGATTCAAATCCTGATAGAAAGGCAGAAAGCAGGTACCCAAGATGGTGGTTTTTACAAATCATACAGTTGCTTCAGTTAATAGTGGCTTTCTTTTGAACACAAAAGCAGATTGTCAGTCTGTCTTTCCTTCACCGAGAAATGATGGATCACTGCTTCAGACTGATTCATCCTCTGGTTTGCACCACCAACCAATCCCATGGAGAAGCATGCAGAGCCCTTCAGAAGTGAGCAGCTATTATTTCAGGCACTGCATCACACCAGTCCTGTCATCTTCGCATCAGGGTTCAAAAGGGTCTCTCAAGTAAGGAATGCTCTACTGCCACAAAATCCACATTGTATTTCTTTCCCCATTTTAAGACAATTAAGATTGCATACCTGTTTCTCCCTGTATGGACAAGCTCCCAGCTTTCTGGTCCACTTTACAGTTTTCCCCATTACTCTGAGGACACCAGGCTCTTATTCCAATATTCGCTCTCAGATCCGGCCTTTCAAATTCACCACACATATGCTTCAACTCACTCTGCTCAGGGACCCTAATAGAACCACACCCCCAAAAAAACACGGTTGCATTTTACATTTCATCTGCATTTTTCCTTTTCAGGCATTAAACACTTCAACTCACACAGGTATCAAGGCAAAGTGCAGGGGAAGCAGTAGGATTGGGAGTCTTATTCTCCAACTTCACAGAAACCTAAAAAACCTTTCCTAAAATCAGTATTCTACCACATAGACTACTATTTCTCAGGGGGACAGGCAAAATGACGTGCATATTTAACTTCATTCTCTAATGCACTTGACAGAAGCCAATCAGATGTTGCAGTGATAAGCATAGTCTAGCAGTGTACAAAGATCAAGATACAAAGAAAAATATGCCCTGTGCTCATTTCACTGGCATAATTATAACTAGAGTAAAATCACAATCTGAAGCAATCTTAAATTTTTGCTAGTAAAAGTGAAATGAAATGTCTGCATCCAATATCTTAGAGAGTATTAAGAAAAAATGATTAAAAGTCAGATGTCAAATTTCTGCAGAAATGGAACAGTTCCATCTTAAGTCAGAAAGTAGCAACTGCTGAATTGGTTCAAGGAACAGACACTGAACTTCAGTATTTCACTGCTAGTATTTTATCCCTCCTACCTACAAAGGTGTGCATCCAGCAAAGATTTACACATGCACTGACTTCCCACAAAATGAATAGAAATTTCTGTACGATGAGTTATAACAGCCCTTTCAGATTTACAATCTCCTTTTAAAGTCCACTGACCTCAATAGAAGCACTTGCAATAAAAATTAAGTCTATGAAGGCTTTGTAGGATTGTGACTTTAATTCAAAGGGCTGGGGGAGGGGAAGGAGTAGGATTTTTTCCTCAGAAGTGTTTCTAGTCTAGCAGCAGTTTGTAACTAGTGTTTTTTAATAATCCAAACAACTTAAATTTAAAATATATCCAAATAAATTAAAAGTAATTTATAACTGACTTTAAAATGCATTAAAACAATTCTCAGGAGAAAAAAAAAGTAACTTTCCACAGTGCTCACTCAATATTCTAGTGCTGCTGTAGTTTTTTTAATCATTACAGCAAAACTGCAAGCCGCTGTCTCATTTTTACACATTTCTCTTCCAAAATTGGTAGAGGACAACATTCTCCCAGATACTCAGTATAGCAGATGACTCTCTTGAAGGTCGAATCATTTCAACAATTTTATTTTCCTTTTTTCACTGAAGAGAATACACGACTGGAACTTCTCCACACAATACCCAAGGGGAAGGAGGCTAACCATCCAAACTTCAGAGACAGCACATTCAGACTCTAACAGAGAGCCACCATTGCTATGCAGAATGGAGGGGCTGCATCTATATATATGCAGATTTATAAATGAAGTATTTTTAAATTGTTTGTTTTGCTGGTGATACTTAGTAGTGCACATTCTTAAAAATAAATGCTCGGGCCAGGATTAAAGTGTGTTTATTTAAATAGATAAAGCAATCCTGCCTAACATACCATGGAAAACCGGCAGAAGCATTTCAGCAACTCTAGGTTTCTTCATGATTTGGTAAGGCAATACATACCTCGTAGATATATTTACATTCTTCTTTTTATTTTTCCTAGATGTTCTATTTCTATTCCAATTCATATTTGGTACATTTCCTTCCTTTTTTTCCTGAGGTTTCTTCTTCCTATATGCATCTTCTTGCTAAAGGCAAAAATACAAGCTGAGACAATACATACATTATAAAACAAACTTAACTTAGTCAATGAATTCCACTGGATTTTTCCAGCTAAATTTCTCTGGACAAAATGACCCAACTCAAATGCACAGTTATTTCATGATTTAGTGGCTTTTCACAGCACATCCTCTTTCCAGCACCATCAATTTAACCAGCCTTTCCAAGGCTCTGTCCATCAAGACAGCAAGAGATGATGAGAGAGAAATTTTTGAATTCCCAAACTTAGCATTTTCCCTTTCACAGCATCCAGGTCTGACTTTCAGGGAAATAAAAAATGGGGGAGAAAAAGTAAAGCAGTCAATAAAATTCCCAATGTGCTAAAAACAAAAAACATCTGCCAGATTTATGATCAGCTGGTGTGCAAGTTCAGCAGCAATAAATCCTCCCTTTCCTCAGCAGCTGGGGGCGGGGTGGGGGAAGGCATTCATTTGAATTACAGCTGAGGAAATTATGGAGTAAGTTACCAACAAATACTAGTTATTTCAAAAAATGCAAGAAACAAACTGAGCACCATCAGACACACATGGAAAGAAGTTTGTAACAACAGTTCCCAAAGCAAGACTAGATGGTGTCTTTTCTGACATTCCCCATGCAATGTAAGCAATTCTTCCTTAAACCATTTTGCTATGGGATTTCTACCCAGTACACAGAATACAAACATAATCCAGATTCTCTGGTTTACTGATTGCCTGATGGAGTTCTTTTAGTGTTTTATGCTGCCTGCAACAAAGGTACAGTGCGATGTGTTTACTGTCGGAGTCCAGGGCATTCCTTCGGTTGCCCTGGAAGGTCACAGACCTTGGCAGAGGGGTCTGGGACCTGAGCAAGAGGGCTTGAAACCTGGACAGGGGGGCTTGTCCAGGGGGGTGCCTGGCACAGAGCCCAGGAAGACACAGGCTTTGATTTCTGTCCATGAGAAAATCTTCGAACACAGAGAGGAATTACAAGTCACAAATGTGTGACAGACAGTAGTGTAGTTTATCACTGGGTGGAAAATTTTGTAGTTTTGGGGTTCTTAGAATGGAGGTGAATGGGGAACAAGATGGAGGATTTAGGGTGGCACCCTGGATTCTTCTTGTTCTCCCTTGGCATCTATTTTCTGCAGTGATGGTGACACAAAGTAGTTTAAGGAGATTGGATCAAAGTAGAAATGACCCCTTTAGTATAGGCAATAGGGGAGTCGCCTGTGTCTGAGCTGCTGTGAAAATCTCGGCTGGGCACAGAGAAAATTGCTAGATAAGAAATAATAAACAACGCAAGAAACCCAAAGAAAAAAAACAAGACCTTGAAGACTCCATTTCATTCTCACGTCTGGCTCAGAGCCTTCATAGGGCAAAAAAGACTCACTCGAACCACCACATGACTCGGGTTAGAGAAAACCAAACCCGAGATTTACCATACCCAGAAAAGAGGGGTGAAGAATGATCCTTCTCAGCAACTTCACAATCTGCTTAAAGGGCTTCTGCCTGCTGTACTTTCAAGTTTCTGATGCAAAGCCCGGGGTTTTGGAGATCAGGTCTGCAAACAAAGGGCAGTATGCCCACCTCCCCTCCACAGAATGTTCCCACATCATCAGTGTGGCTGACAGCTGCCATTAGATTCCAGTATGCTTGTGCCTGCTCTGACAGTAACAATCTCTGGCTGTGATATGGCTGTTTTGATTTTTACCCAAACTGTTCACCATCCCGTAAAGCAGCATTAATGCACAATGGATGTGGGACAGCACATCTGCATGCTTCCTCATCCATCTGATTTACAGTATTTCAGATCTGTGACTCTGTCCCTACATACACATACATACCTACATGTATGTACATAACTATAAAAAGTACATATATAGTACATAAACTATAGCAGTACACAGTACATAGTATACAGTACATAAACTATAAAAAGAAAATTTTAAATTTGAAAAGCAACAATACAAACCTCAGAAGAAGTAATCTCCTCTTTTGCACAGCATGGAGTCTCTTCCTTAGGTCCCTTATTAATTTTTTTCTCTGTGGAAGGCTTTAGGTTGATCTGCTTTTTTAAAGTCTCGCAGTTTTCTGTTTCATTCCTGAGAGGCACTTGCTGGCTATTCCCTACAATTAAACAAAAACAACAGTTTGCATGGGAAGAGAAAGGGCTTCCAGTCATAACCACATACCTTTCTTTAAAAACAGCCTTGTGTTGCTTTCTAAAACACTAGGAGACTAACATCTAGGCTGATGATACTGAAAATTTCAAAATCAAAGGCTAATGCTGTGTAAAAATTCTTAGAGCAGTTGCAAAAAGTAGCTTTTTGTTGATTCATGGTCATGAACACTCCCAGTGCATGCACAGATTATCCAGATCCTGCTCATCTCATCTGAATTTGAGCTACGTGGGGCTCAGCCATGGGTCTGGTAAGGTAGAATCTGAAGCTAGAGAACACTGGACTAAAAGACAAAGAGAAAAAACCCCAGCAAGCTGAGTGGTGAGAAAGGACACCCTTTAACTGGTGCTTGACACCTCTGAAGTGTCCTCTGCATTCACTACAAAGACAAAGGCAAGTCATCCTTTCTCTAGCATGGGTTCCACACTAAAAGTTCTTTTACTTGAGAGGCTTGTGAGGAAGAATTATTTTGATCTAAGAGTCCAAAAGACAAAAGCTTCAAGAGGAAGCCTGCCTCAACAACTAGCTGAAGTGCTCAGCTGAGTCACACTCCTCTGCCTGGGCCAGGCCAGGCCAGAATTAACTTTGCCTCTGATGGGTTCCAGGTATCTCAGAGATCTGCACTACATCCACAGTGATCTGCTACTGAGGCTCTCAGTTGCTCTGAGTGAGAGATGTCATCACTTCATGAACTGAACTAGCCTTCTCAACTGGGAAAGGCACGCCCAAACATTTTTACAGTTTCCTACCAACCAACTACAGCATCCCAGCTCTGAGTCAGACACTGTCTCCTCTCTGGAGCAGGCAGCCATGAGGACTGCAAAAGGAGCACACATGAATGAAACACCGGGCAAGGGAGACTGCCAGAACTCTAAAGAATGCTCTGTGGCTCTCTAACATACAAACATGTGAGTGAGTACCCAAGGTCCTGAACTCCCTGTCTGCACAAAACCAGGTCTGTAACTATAATCACGATACAAACATGGTACTTTTTAGATTTAACATATCCTACTAAATGTCTTGAAACACAGAAATACGCATATGCCTGATAGTGCAGAAAACCACAACTGCTAATAGACAACAAGGGAGATCACCTTTAGTGTTTACTACTGAATTCACTGAATGATTTCCTAATTCAAAGCAAAGAATAAGCAACAGTGCATTTTAGGAGCATATGAGTAATCTCAAAATACCATGTAAAAATGAGTGAAACTATCTCGCCTTCACCTGAGATTGCACACATGTACCTGCTATAGCTCACAGATAACACAGCGAGCCCACTGTAACAACTACACAAGACAGCAGGGCCTGAAATCCCTCTCTGATGGCTCACTCCCTAAATAAACTGCCACAGTTGCAGCAAATGCCAGTTTCACCATTCAATTACTTTGCCAAGTGCCTCAGTAAAGCCAAGAGGATACATTCTTCTATCCTGCTTTTGATTTCTCCCAAGTGCTCTTCTGCTGTTCTTAAAATTTTGAATTGTGAAGCTAAGAGGTAAGACTTCCTAGGCAGCTTAGCCCCATAGTTTAAAAAAAAAAACAACAAACCAAAAACAAATCAAGATAAAAAATACAGCTATGAAATTATTAGGGAAAACACTGATTTACAGATTCCTACATAATAAATATTGACACTATCCTGATGTCAGGTTTTTGTTATTTTGGGTGGTTTTATCAAAGGAGTTCCGAATATCTGCTTCTGAATGTGCTTGCTTGGTGATTCAAACATCATATTTTCAGTGAACCTGAAAATAGCAAACCGGGATCCTTCTGAATATCTGACAAGGGCAATTTGTGTCTTATAAGCAGATCTATGACATCAATTATTTTAACAGTTAAAATGCTACAGCAACAAGCTTGAAATCTGTAAAACCAAGCGAATTTATGACTTATGAAACAACTTTAAATGTAAGCTGCTTCCTTAGGAATGTAAACAGACAAATCACAGTGAACACACAAGAAACACCACATTCCTTTGTCCCACACAAAAGACAAAATCCTGATCACAGTGAACTCATCAGAAGATTTCACTTAGTAATTTAGACAAATAGAATTTGAGAAAAAATTACCACTAATTTTCCTAGAAATTTCTTGCAGTTCCGGCTGTTGTTGAGGTGAACTTCTGGACAAGTGACTTTCAGGTAGCTTCTTGGACATCTTCATGGAACAGAACTCCTGTTCTTTGAGCTCAGCTAGATTTTCTGAAGTTTTAAGGTTAGTTTCCTTAGGAAACATACATGTTTGAAGATCTTCCTTCAGATCACACTCTGAAGAAGTATTTTTAATGAGAACTGTGTTTTTCAGTGTACTTTCTTCTTTATCCAGAAAGTCTTCTGGAAGAGTTAAATTTTTGTTAACATTTATGCCATTTGCATATTTCAGAGTTACCCAGTTCTCACTGGCAACATCAGTGCAAATGTCCTCTTTTGGTGCTGAGATTTGGTTCTCTGCAATCTGATTCTGCTTCTCATCAGCAGCTGCAATGGCACTGCCAGCTGCTGTGTTTGGTTTCTGCTTACTGTAGTAAACTGAACATTTGTGTTTCTTCTGGGAGTGGCTGTAGGTTGCAGGACTTCTCTTTGCTGCACTCTGACTTCGGCTGGAAGAAGAGCCTACAGACAGGAAGCCCTTCCCTTTACCTTTATCTGAGGAACTATAGGAATCCATAAATGTCTTGCAGCTTCCCCTGGAGAAAAAAAAATAATTTGGAATTTGTTTTTCTTTACAAAGCCATCATGAATTGCTTTATGAGATATTGTTGTAAGAAAACAAAGACAGCCATGTTCACAAGCCATGAAATTGCTTTAGGTCTTCAATTTACCATACTAGTTAAGCACATTCTAATTTCAGTGAGAACTGAGCAAGACTCTTAAGAATTTGCTCAGACTTCCAACACACTTACATGCTTCAGTGAGTAAGAGCCTAACTGACCACTCAAGGGGGTCAGATTGACAATCATCAATGTATTTTTCATTCTTTCCATGGCTGCCACACATGGTGTATCCTTTACTCTCAGTTTTTACCTTATGTATTAATGGCAATATTCAAGATTAATAAAGTCCTGGGTTCCTCCATTCCTCCTGGGTTGAGGTGGAAGTTCTCTAGAAGACGCTGCTTGGAACAGCGTCTCCTTTAAACCAGCCCCATAGCAATATCAAAATACAGACAGAAAGCACCATTCCACAATAAACAGGGTAGAAAAGAAGGAAAAAAAAGTATTTTTACTTGTAGGAATCAGAGCTGATTACGTCAACGGAGTTGCTGTTCTGCTGTGGTGAAGCACTAGGATTTGGCCTCTGTCTTGATTTCATAAACTCTGCTAGAATATACTGGGCTTGCTGGAAGGCTATCAGAATCACTCCGAGCAGGGACAAACTGCCAAAGAAAACAATAGATACTGATGTCTACAACTTTCAGGAACATTCAGTGAAAGAGTTAAAAAGCTTCTAACAAGATACACTTTTCAAATATTTTGGTAGTAAATTCTAAGTAAAAAGACAGACAAGAAACTCAAAATACAGCTTTAAAAATTACAGTTGTAATAGTAATTTCTTTTCCTTTTTTTCCTTATAGCCCTTACTAGTTATTGGCTGTATAAAATAACTCAGTTATGAGCTTTACAAAGAAGAAACACAGAACAAAGAAAAAGTTCATTCTAAAAGAGATAATATTTGATTTGAAGATAATTTAGAAGTAACTGTGCTGTAGTGAGTCTTACATTATATCATAATATGATACCTATCAGCCTGCTGTTCATTCAGGATAGTCAAATGCCATCCTAATTCTGAACTATAAATATAGATGCAAAATATCCTCTTTCCATGGTGTGCATTAATTGCATCAAACATATATGGATCAAACCAAAAATATTTCTAATTCATCAAACCACCTTCTCAATCATGCAGTGTAAATCCTGTTAGCAGGAAAACAAAATGAAAAATTCCTGGTTTTTCAGATCTCTGTAGTCATCTTCTGTTGCATCTAGAACCAGGCAAATGGTCACCACTGCTGCTTCATTTGTGCTCCGACTGTTTTCAGTGGCCAAACCACGCAGGCGGCAGAACAGTGTGCATGGGGATCTCAGTCAGGGATGCATCAGCACATGTGTGTTATCACCATGACATTCACACGCACTGCATCTTGTAGGAACTCAAGAGGTAGTGGTGCTGTGAGGAAAGCCTTACCTTACGAAGAGGACAGTGAGCCTCCAGAAAGACTCTTCCCAGCTGGGTCCTGGCACCACATCTGCACACAGTGGTAACAGATGGTGAGGGAGAGTCACGTTGAGTGTGAAGTGGAACTCCAAATCAGCAGCAGTCACCAGCGTGAGCTCACGAATTACCCATGAAGATGTAAAGTCAGGAGTGAATCTGCCAGGAAAAAGAGAGGTGGTGTTATTTTTTCATTGTTGGGCTGAATTTTATTTTCTGAAGTCACACTGGTACCAAAAATACAAATAATATGAAATAAATAGTATGAAAACTAATTTAATAATATTTACCAATAATTCAATAGTATTCTTAAAATTACTAAAATACTTCCTCATTATTAATATGAAATATTTACCTATTCATCTAACAATAACAGTTTAGTTATATGAAATAATATGAGTTAATAATATTTTTTAAAGCACAGTTAAATAAACTGTCCACTACCTCCTTAAACTGTGCAAGTGGTATTAGGTCATCTTAAATTGGCAAAATATGTGGGTTTGTTGTGACTCTTCACAATACCCTTATTACTGTGACATGTTTTCCTTTTATCAAGGAAATGCACATGATCAACTCAGGCTAATCAACAAAAGCACAGCTGTCCAGCGTGCAGCCAGCATGATTTCAGAAAGCTCCAGGTACTAAGGCACAAAGCTGGAAAGATAGAGAAAGCAGAAGAAACACCAGATGCATCTCTCCTTCCACTTCCCTGACCCATGACATTATTCTACTTGATTGCTAGAAGGTATGGCATGCCTTTCCAATCAGTAGAGGTGAAATACCACAGTCACTTTAATACAGTAACATTAACTTTACTTTTGCTTCAGTCACAGTATCTTTCACTCAAGGATAGTTTAAAAAGTTTAAAATCAGTTTTAGACAATGTGTAATGTTGGGAAAACATGACTAGATTGTGGTCAGGCTACTTGGAACAAACTTAGAGAATAATAAGCAAATAAAAAATTGTGCCAACTCTTTTGTTTCAATTTATTACTTCATAATGCACTGATAAAAGCATGTATGCTGCTTTTTAAAAATAATGCGTCATATAAAGAACCAGCATTATATTATCCATTTGTTAGTGTTATCCTGAGGGAAATGCTTGCTAAATTTCTATTCAAAATTTTGTGTGTGGTATCCTATTGGAGTGTCTGTTTCTGAAATTAATTACTTCAAATTTCCACTTCAGTTATTTTTTCAACAAATTTGTTAGTGCTTACACAATGCTGATTTCTCGTGATGAGTTCTGAGCCAGGAAAAATTCCCGACAGTCCAACACTTCAAATCCATATCCTTGGCAACTGTAACCATTGATTTTCATTGATGAAATTGTTATAGGAAGAGGCCCAATATTCTCTACTTTGAAGTTCTTCGTAATGGATAGAATTTGCTTGCTGTCTTTCAGTTCTTAAAGGAAAAAAGAGAACAATTACTTTACAGTGCATAAAATTATGTTCTTACATTCATAAATAAATTGCCATTTTTACTTACAATTCAATTTTAAAAAAAACATAAGTGACCAAGATTTAATACAGACTGTTCTGCAGTAGTGTATTTCTAAAACTTTTAACTATTTTCAGTCAGAGTTTTGACAAAACAGAACCTACACTTCTCATGGCCAAGCTCTTCAACTTTTACCATTCTGTTTATGTAACATGAATGTTCTGTATCAGTACCAGTGCAGGGCAAAGCAGCCAGCTGCACAACCAGAGACCTGTGTCTCCTTACTCACGTCGTCTGCAGTCCATCAGTGTAGCTTCTGGCACCTTAAATCGAAGGGATCCTCCTGCACCAGGGAGTCTTCCCCCGACTTTAAGCAATTCTTTGGCTCCAAAGCCTTCTACATTGACCACATCCAGAATGGTTAAGTTGTTTCTGCCATAAAATAAAAATCAAACAATCAGCCACTAAAGCACAAATTAAGCTTGCAAAATTATGGCTTTGCTCTCTAGGTGCTAAACCAAGACAACAGTGTTTCAGTAACAGAATCAGTGGCCAAACCTGGACAGGTTTGCCCTAAACAGAGACGCGATCACTCCAGAACCAGCCACTAGTGAATGTCACACAGTGAAGGAGCAGGTTTAACGATCAGTGCCACTAGATAACAACTATGCCACCTAGTAAAAATGGTTGCTTCTTCAATAAACTCCCTTTTCCTACAAAGGTAACCAATGTTTGGCTCCATAAAAGACTCATTGGATCCATAACTCCTATCATTATGAAGTCAGGTTGAAAATAGCAAAGCCACGCAATGTGTTTCTCTCAACTTAAACTGCCTCAGTACAGTCATATGCATTTTATAACCCTCTGAACCCATATCAAGAAAATTAACGACTGGGACGTCAGGCACAAATACACCTAAAGCAATTTTTGTTAAACCAGAGGTATTCTGCCTTTCAAATTTTGACCATTTGTCTATGTGCCAGGACTTTGCAAATTTATTTTTACATTGAGTTGCTTGATTCTCACTTAAAACTAAAACTTGGCTTACCTGATTAAAATAAGAGAAGCTACTCTTTTGTAGTCAAGAGGTGTAAAAATTACACCAACTTTTCTGGTTTCCAGTGGCTGTAAACTTAACCAAAGCATTTCAGAACTGCATTTCTTGCTGATGAGGTCCTCTTGATGTGCATTCTGTTAAACAAAAAATGCACTTCTTACTCACAGAAAACACGTGTGTTTAAAGATGTCAACAAAGAAAGCACTGTATCACTACTTAGCACCACACATAATATTTTTGGCAAGGTGCAGAAACTGCTAACTAACTGTTATACCAAAGTCTTTCCTTTTGACAACATAAAACATCAGATAAGATTGTTTATTTGACCAAAAGTTCATATTACTGCACTTATTATGAGGAATGTATTACTTCATTATTTAAAACAGCTTTGATTTGCTCAGATGGAAAAGAAATTATACAGTGTCTTTCATATTCAAGGAATCCTGAAGCACTTCACAACACAAGAACTGAGAGCGTACTGATTGCACAGGGAAATGTGGCAACCATTATAGTCTCAGTGTATGACTTACAACCTGATTGAAGTGAGAAAGGGACTGCTGGCAAATATGCTGATCATTTGAGTCACTGGAAAGAAGCCAAAGAGAATTCTCTACCATATTAATTGAAAACCAGAAATACCAGAAGTTCACTTAGTCTGGAAATGATGCAAATTTTTCTTTTATTTTAAATACTGCTGTTTATTCTTTCTGCCTTTCAAAAATGAAAATAGCCCTATAACTTGCTCTTCCAGAACTGAGGGTCTCCTCTTAGAAAGGGGTGATCAGATATCTACAGCAGTCAAAAAACCCACAAACATTCCAAAATGGGCTCTCACTTGGTTGTTTCTCAGTTTATGGGTGTTGTACTAACAGCATTTCTGATCTTTTTCAGTTCAAAATGTTTTTATTCTTAGACTATTCCATGAAAAAAAACCACACAAAAACTAGTAGAACCTGCATTTAATAGTCAGCATTTATTAAAAGTAAGCCATGTATGGCATTTGCAAACTTCCCTGTGCCACTCCCTACAAAGATGAGCCAAACAATTCACTGCACATAAACTGACTAGGGAAATAATGACCAAAGAAAAACTTAGATCTTGCCTTGTTAACCAAATCAATAGTTGTTAATATTTATCTCATATGTGCTGAAAATGAATCTAACAATGCATGTTCCCCATAGCTCTTCAAACCTAATGAAAAACATGTATTGCATACACTGATGTGAAGATTCACAGTTATTTTTCCATTCAGCCAAGTGAGTGGGACTGCAGAAGCTCACTCCTACCCCTATGCTACCTTCCCTTTTTCAGAGTGTGCCTACAGGCTAGGATTTATGAACTGCTGTCTCCTCTCTTTTACAACAACCCTTGCAACTGTTGCCAGAAAGGAAAGGTCAGCTTTGATTAGCATAGCAAACATACTCTTTTACAAGGTACAAATATTTCATTAATATCTTAAAGCATATGTGCAGAAACCTGTATCTACACAGGACATTAAAGATGAAGCTGCAGCATGCCCAAACAGCAATTAATTCTGGGCTGTTGCACAAACCAGAAGTCTTAAGAAGAAATTCTCCAGGTATTCTGGAGAGTGCTCTGGTCACCAGAATATGCCAGCATTCCTGATACAGCATTTTCTCTGTCGTCCATGACACAACACCTCTGGGTTTAGGCACAGCTCAGCCCTGGTGTGCCACAGACAAGTGTTACCACACTCATGCAAAAATTCAGCAATGGGAGCCAAAGAGAACCATGACATTCCAAACCTGAACCCAGAAGTTGTAATGCCATGAAGATGAGATGTAGAAATCCCTGCTCCTTCTCCCTTGAACCACCCGACACGACTTTCCTTTACTGACAAGATAACCAGCCAGCTCCTGACATCACTAACTCCATGGCCTGACACTGCATGGTCAGCCTGGAGCCAAGGTGAAGTCCCAACACCACATCCACACCCTTACAGGCATGCATGTACTTCCTCCCTACAGCTGTATCCAAAACTGACTCAAATCCTGAAAATAATTAACTGCAAAGATACAAACCTGATGAAGAATCAAGAAAACACTGCGAAACTGCTTTAAATTGCACTTGGGAAGAACCCAGAAGTACCATAGCTAGAAAAAAAAAAAAAAAAATCTTTCTCTAGTGTGTCAGAAACACTTCTACCAAAATCAGACATCTTACCCTGTGAGAACATTCATCCATTAGCCTGAATTCGGTGGTTGTGAAATTAATAGCTTGCACATTTATGCCGAACCTAAATAAACCAAAACAAAAAGTTAAGCACTTGAAACCCATCCTGTCAGAACTGCATTGACTTATTTTTACACGCTGGCATCTCTTCTTAAATAAAGACTACTTCTACAATTGCATTTTGGCAATGTGAAATATGGTGGAAATGTGGGTCTGCATTTCAACTGAATACACTGCAAATCAGTTTTATGTGGATTCCACACATTTGGAAAACAGACAAATGGCTGGGCATTTTAAGTCCGTCAGTGTAGAATACTGTAAATGATCACCATCAAGAAATAGAAGTCCTAAAGCACACAAACACAAATTCTCCAAAGCTCTTTCTTGTTAAGAAACATTCACTATCAAATCTCATATAATTTATTCAAATATCCTTCTTTCTGTTCATTATTTCTTTGGAATAAATTCCTATTTTCCATCACATAATATGCAAATCACTGAAAGCAATTGATTTTTTTGCCCAAATGCAAATTATAAGCATTTGACATTAGGTATTAAAAACTGACATAAGAAAACCAACACGTAAAATGTGGATTATAGTGGACTAATGGACCTCCAGCCACTGAACTGAAAACTCACTTGTCACAACCGTCTATGACATTAGCTTAAAAAGAACCAGTTAATGGATGTAATTTCTGGTGAACTTAGAAGATCTGGAGAAACAAAAGTGTGCAAATACAGAGAAAATGTAATTGCAAACCACTAGAAAGAGTCTATGTGGAATTCACATTTAGTATGCAAACAGATGCAGTTATTAATGTGCATATATATACACAGTCATATATATGCACACGCATGTAACCTATGTAAAGAAATGAGGTTAAGGAAGCAATTACACAGGGATTGGGACCCCAAATAAGAAAGTTACACCTAAGCACAGGAGTAATCCCACTGTCTCTAACCACACAGTCCTACCAACGATAACATTTTTTCAAAGATAAGTGTGACAGGTACTCTTTTGGTGAACTGCAGCTCACTCACCAGTCCCCTTTTTTGTTCATCTAACTCTTGTCTAGATCCCTCATTAGATCATCTCAATCCTAAAACAGAAAGTCTATAACAATGCAGAAACATTTACTTAGCTGACCCTGAACATTTATGTTGAGGTTGCTCCCTCTGGACCTGCATTTTTCTTCCTGACTGCTGTTTCCTCTTCAACCAGGGTTATTATCTAAGAAAAGTCTAAGAAGAAAACTTTTCCTGCTGAGATGGTTCAGATACCTTCTTTTCACTGATCTGTCTACAGACTCCATAGATAACAACTAGCACTGTGAGGAGACGCACAACCCCAACTCTGAAAATTGTTCACCTCACCTGGGCAGCTTGCACTAAGCCTCAGATCCTAGAAGATTACCAATTATAATTTATATCTGGCAGACACAAACTTGCTTAAAACATGATCAATTTGTGTTTGATCAATTATAAGGTACATTACAAAGGCATGCACCACACAGGGAGCTGCCCCAAACATGGCTGTATCTTCCAAAATGGGTCAGAACATAATCCCCACCTAAGTTACACTTTGAAAAACTAAATAAAACCCAGTCAGTAACAATCATAAGGCATAGCAAATAAGATCTTTTAAAAGGGAAAACAGTATCCTGAGACAGTTATTACCATTTGTTCAGCAGACTCAGTGAAGCTTGGGGATCAGGGTAGTAAGAAAGTGGCAGAAGCTGCAACGTAACTGGGAAGGATGAAGGGTTTCTTAGTACGAAATATTTTACCTAAATAGGTTGGAGGGGAAAAGAAAGAGTTAATAAACTACATATTTAAGAACCAATTGGTAAAATAATTCAGCACTGGCAATACAATCTGCATTTTCAAGGGACTTCAATCTGGCTTCTGTCTCAATGCAGTATACTCAGACATACACATGACTGCACGTAACAGCAGGACACATCACCCCAATGTCGTAATTTGTAAAATCAGCTAAGAGTGCATTTTGAACCATGTGAATGAAAATATAGACTGCCCCCGCCCCCCAAACACCCCTTTCATTTGGATTTTGATTTATGCAGGCAGATGTGAACAAAGCTCTTGCACAGAAGAAAGTGAAGTTAGTGAGGTGCCACGCTTTCTTAGACAAGTCTGAATGCAAGCAGGTTATAAAAATTTCTGTAATGACTAACAATTAAATTGGACAAATGGAATATTAAGGTAATTCACAATATGTGCATATGAAAAATATTTCCATATGACTGGTTCTGGCCTAGGCTAGGTTAATAGAGATCTAAATCTGACAAACAAGAAAGAAACAATTGTCAGTGTGGCTGGAAGATACAACACTTGCAGAGCAAAGTATCTCTCGTAAGTGTTTTACACACTTCTGTTACACAAGGCAGCGGCATGAAGAAGGCCATCCTGTATGGCCTTACATCACTAAGGACAACACACCCTAACCCTAGTCCCATGTTCAATTATTTTACCACAAGCATGTAACTTATACAATGAACACATGGGAAGTTTAGACAATTGCAAAAAATTGTCGGTTAAAACTTACACTCTTTTACCCCTCTCCTTGGACTAAAGTATTACAATTAGGAAGCTAGAAAACTTATCAAAGAGTCAAAGGGGTACAAATTTAGTGTCTCAACTGAGATCAAAATACCAGTTCATAAGCAGTATGAAAATGCTAAGCAACACCAGATATTAACCACAGACTTCTTTATTTAAACAAGCAAAACATACATCAACTCAGAAAAAAACGTAGTAACAACCATCCTCACCATACTACTTTTAACAGCTGTGGCATTAAAGTTGAGTGTAAGGCCAGGCTCTGTAGTCAAGCGCGGCAAGAAAAAGGCAAAGGATTCCTCTTCAGAGTTCTTCTGAGAAAAGCGAGCCGATCCTAAAATACTTCTCCTGCTTTATTGGCAAAAGCAGAAAACCTAGTTAGTTTCTTTTTTTTTTTTCTTTCAAACAAAGAAAAAAAACAACAAGATGATTTGCCAGGACATATAATTGCATCAACTTATCTTTCCTTGAAAATGGTCTCTACAAAATAAAGTTCATAGAGCTGTAGCCTGGTAGCAGAGAGTCAGCATAACTTCTGTGCATGTAGGCCAGGGACTAAACACCTTGAAAGTCATTCAAAGACCCTGAGAAGGCTACTATGCAACCTGTTGATGAAGGACTCCTGCAACTCCATAAATGAGCTGGTAAAGCATTCTTGGATTGCTTTCATGCCAGTAAGCCCTGGTGTGATAACTATAGTCAGAATACTATTTACATTCTAGGCTGAAAAGCTCACTTGTGGCTGGCAGTGCCTTGAAATGAAAGCTGGGGGTGTCTGGGGTGCTCTGGAACTCCACGTGCTTCGAAACAACTAACTTAAGCAGAAAATGGTCCAAAATGTTTTCTTCTAATTAAGAATACTTCAGAACAGAAATATTCTCTCTTACACCACTGTACTGGCTTGAATTAAGAACCTCAACAGATTCTGTACAGACCTGCATGCTTCTCCACGTCTTATTTTTTGCCATCTTTCATAAAGGTCACTTGCAAGCTCGGAATCCACGTCCCAGGCAGAACGGTCCAGAGAGAGACTCTTCTGCCAAAGCAGATTTGCTAAAAGGATAATAGATTTTTCAGATTTTACAGAGATAATATTTGCTCCTTCCATCAATCTACTTCTGAACACAAGTAATCAGTATCTGCAAAATATCCAGACCCAAAACAAAAAAGGCAACTCACTTTTCCCCTTCAAAGTGAGAATATGCAAGGGTATATATATTATTTCCCATATCAGATTTGCTTAAAGAAATACATCTGCAAAACCAAAGTAACTGTACATACAAACAAGAGAATGGGTATTGCACAGGCTGTATATGCTCTAGTAAGCCCTTTTTACTGCTGCTATTTCCAACAGATGCCATTGAAGAGTAATCATGTTATCAGTAGCCTACACCGTACTTTCCACTGATGGCAGTGAGGAATTAAGATAATATACTACATAGTGGTACAAAGATATAGTAGCATGGCACAGCAGGGAACAGAAAAATTCCCCCAGTTTGGCAAAAACAATCTTTTCATTTTAGCTTCTTTTCTGGATGCTGGTAATTTTCTCAAATTCTTCTTAAGATAAATTGCAAGGCTTTACATCAGTCTAAAGATCAGTGCATTTTAGAAAGTTACACTCACGTTGGTACAAGCATTTTTGCACAGTAGAAAGTAGTTGGAAAAGCAAACTTCTTTAGAAAGAAAACAAAAATTCCTTATTTTGAAATTGTATGTGCTTTATTTTATAATCCTTAATGCTTAAAATTATGAATTGAGATTGGTGATTATTGGAGTAATCCAACTACAATTTCTTTAGGTCAGTACTTTCAGGCCCATGCATTGCACATTTCTGTTTAACAAATATTAGTATCCTAAAGCAGAAGGCAAAATACCTGTAAGTACAGATCTTATTATGTGTATAATTAGAATGAAAATAAAGTAAGCAACAAGGATCCGGTTGTATCAGCCATATTCCTTCATTGAGATTTAAAACCAAAACCTGCCCCCGCCCCCCTCCAAAAAACCCATCCAACACCACGAAAAAAAGCAGCCAATGTTTGCTTGTAGGATATGTACTTTAGCATGCGTGTTTCTGTATGTCACCTCAATTCTCCTTTTCACATCTGACTGACTACTACTGCCTTCCTCATATCCTCACACAAAAATACATTTTGGGAAATTGACATTTTGGGAAACGTTGTCTTGAAAACATTTCCAGAAGAGCATTCAGACATTTAAAGCCTATGATACCAGCTGCCTTCTGAAACCCCTTACTGCACAGAGCATAAAAACCACTATTCTGAATCAGCTTTTAACAGGTCCAATGTTCTTTAGGCAGTATCACGCCATGTAATACTTATCGCTGTATTTTGGTACATGCCAGCCAGGTACTTAAAACAGCTCCCAGCATTACAGTACCTGGAGATAGATCCCTCAGTTCCAGAAAATATGAGACCCCCTTCTTTCTGTTTCATATGACACAGTGTTAAGAATGCTGTTTTATAAGCCTGATAAACCATCTTTTGCTGACATCTATGGAATTATTGCTGGGGGAAAGAGATAAAAAGAAGGCCTTCAAATTTAACTCTGGATACAGGCAGATATTGGTCAACTCTTTTTTTGTGTTTTTCATCAAAGAATTCCCAGGATCTGGGCCCAGGTTATGGATATTTTCTAATAACTTTGAGTAAGTGGACAGTTTTACCATTCTACCTCAACATCTCTCGAGAGAATGAGTATAAAGATAGAAAAGGGCAATACATCACCAATGAGAACTTATAGGAGAGTCTTAAATACTAAAATAAATTTCAAGACAGAACAATAGCTTAGCACATGCTATGAAATTAGATGTCTGAAATACTGCACCATGTACTCAGTACCCTCAGCCATTAATATACTCCCAGAAAAGTGAATGTTTTTTAAAAAATGTAAAACTAAGTACTTGCATGAACAATCTCAATATTCTCATTACAAGTCCTGCCATATAAAATGAATTTTCTACAATAAAACTACTGTCAGATGCCAAAAAAAGCCTTAGACAAGCCTACCTGAATCAGACTTTCCCAAGTAGCACTGAATATCACAGTGGGCAATTGCTTCAAAATTAAGATCTCCCTGCTGGAAAAACAGAAATATGACAAAACAAGAGAACAAATTTCACTTTCTCAGTGCATGATTTTGTTGAGTCAAATAAGATAATTAAAGCCTTGAACTAAAAGAATTAAGCGCCAAGAGAACTATAATTCCATCACTGCTCAACTCTGGGGACTTAACTTCTCAAGCTACAGAATGGTTTAACAGAGTGGTCTGGTACTGAGATTTTCTTTCAGGACTAAGAACAGATTTCTAGCCTGAGAGACACACTGCTGTAGCTGGGTTTGCAGCACCTAACAAGAATTCAACACACACGATTGAACACAATACCTTGGACACAGTTGAATATATCTGCAGAGGTATTTCAAACATCACTCCCACATTTGTGGACAAACAAATACTAGAGAGCACATTCGTTACAGTGTCTTCCACACTGAGCTTCAAGGAAAATACATTCCAGCAGCCTGGAGGTAGTGTGAGAGGTTCAGCAAAGTTCAGAATCTGAAAAGAATCAAATGACAGCTGAATTAAAATTGGTACAGCACTTTCTGATGCAGGTGGTACCTTGAAAAACGTAAACTTTTCCATCCTTTGTGGTTTTACCGTTACTACACGGTCATATGTGCTCATACCTGATCCATATAGTGAGTGCACTTATGCAAATCTCAGTATCAAAACATAAAAAGAGCCATTCTGATGCCTACATCATGTGCTTATTCATAAACCAGATCTGCCTGATTTGAACCAAGCAGCTGTGCCAGTAAATTATCAGCTCATCTAAGCACTACAGGCTTCCATTATGAAGAAATGCTGAATCCTAGAGAGCACAAACACACACACTCAACAATTCTGAGAACAGAGAATGGTCTGTAATTTGATGCATCTGTGGCTGCAACTCAAATGAAAGCACAGTTGTCAATAAAACAATACAAAAGTAAGCTGGACAGTAAATAATGCCTTTTGAGACAGTAACCTAATAGTTACAGATGTACATAAACCTTCATTTTCAACTGATTCCAACCAGCTCTAAGACCACCGAGTTCTTCAAAGAACCTATTTTGTATGTCAAAGGCCCATATCTTTAAATCAAAGACAAAACATTGTACAAAGAAGAAATAAAGCTTACCTTTACTATGTTCTTTGTTTCTCTGGCTATGAAGACCTCATTCAATTCAATGCTGAAGTAAAAATTATTTGTAAACCATACAGACCAATATCCTGAAGTATTATGATGCGGTTCTATATGAAACAGTGCTGCAGAAGGATCTACATCAAAATACCTATATGTAAATACAGAAAAAATATAAATGCACCTGCTATTGTCCTTGAGTACACAAGTGGTCTATACAATAGAAGATACCATAGCATTCTTGTATGATGAGGCTCTTCTAAGATTTCCCAGGAAAAAACAAAATTATTTATTTGGGAATAATTACATATGAGAGTAAAAATTCACAAGAACCACGTAAAAGAGACAGGCAAAATATCTATCCTCTTTTTATGCTATAGTACAACATTGCCTATTGCTTTGTGATACAGCAGGCTGGATGAAATTGGCAAAAGACGACTGAAGCAAGAAAAGACAATATAGAATTTTGCTTTAAATGTGACAGGTCCGTTTTGGCAAATGACACAGCAACAATAGGAAGAAGCCTCTTCATTGACCTTGGAATCACAGAGTGACGAAGTCTACTTCATCTCTTAAAAGCAAGGTACAATATTCTCATTATAGTATCAGTGAACATTAACAAACAAACAAAAATTCACTGTCAACCTACCCTTCCATCACAGGACAGAAAAGACAGGCTTTGAGTGTTGTAGTGCCTTTCAAAAGATTGTTCTTCTTGTCAGAATAAAGGCTTTCACTGTCACAGGATGCAGCTGGGAAAGAGCAGACACACGGAATACATCAGCATATCCAAAATGATTTTCATGTGAAGATTTGCAAGAACACTAAAAAGAGGAACCTTTGCTGGTGCAATCCTCACACAGGTGAGTAAAGCATCTAATAGCCTAAGTCTTTTCAGAGGTTTCAAATCTTGTCTTAAGAAGTATTCATGAATGCTAAACACCTTCAAAAAATACACAATAACGCTGTGAAGAGCAACCTGACCAATTTTAACCACGTGTCATTGGCACAGCATTCTTACTAATTAGAGCATGATGCCTCCTTTTAACAAATTAAAAACTGCTCTGAAAAAGAGAATCTCTTAACATTCCTTCTTTCTTCTTACTCATCCATGTTTTTCCCTGGGAAAAAACATGTCTTAATGTCATTATGAAAGCAGCCTGTTTCATAAATGTTTAAAGTCTGTACACTGCAGTCTAGTGGTCAGAATAGGAAATAGGCTGGAGTAAGGAATGCCTAAATGCCAATCTCTGCTCTTCCACAAACATGTCTGGTTTCAGGCAAACCTCCTCAATGGCCCTGCCAAGAAATGTCATAGAAAATGACCACCCAAGCACAATAGCCTTTTAGAAAACACATTTGAAACAAAAAAAACCCATAAACTATAAAAGGATGTTGAAAAAGCATATTCAATAATTACGCTTATTGTAAAATCAGCTAACATTTTAGCAACTGGTTTTTTCCACTTTTTCAAGCATGTATAGCTTAGAGCCTTCAACCAGCATAAGAAGAACCACATACACACAAAAAGGGTGGAAACTATTAGCAAAAAGAATTAATCCTCTTTCTCAATAAAGTCTAGACAAGTTGATTTTTACATCTGTCAGGGTCTCTGCTGAAAAAACTACCCTTTTTTCAGCAATCAAATTCTATTTAATCATATTCTCTCTAAATATGTGTAACGTGTACCTTTACAAGAAATAGAAGCAACTTTTGTGAAGTTAGTAGATGATGAGGATAGCAGTACTGGCTCAAACTCCACAGGTGATGTGTCTTTTTGTGACCACTGCCGTATTTCCTGCATGAAGAAAAGACAAATGATTTTTGTAGCAGTACTACCATTATTAGTGTTGCAGCTCCTGTATTAGTCTATCTTCTTGTCAAATTTGCATGCCACCATCTGCCACTTTCTCATATCTTCCAAGTCAACACATGAATTTTTATTCAAGTTAACAGCTCTTACATCTTAAAAAAAATCCATCACTGAACTACAACATGTCATCTCAAGGATCTATTAGACATTTGGGCACACTTAAACTTAGAAGTGTGACATTTGCCACCAGCAAAATCACTGCTGAAAAAGTTAGAGAAAGCTAATTCCCTAATCAAATTCACCACCCTAAATTACAACTTCCTGAAGCCCACAATTACCTGTACACGCACAAGGCTGTTTCCAGAATGCATGATATACACATCTACTGATGAATGACCTGTCCGAAAGAATAAACACCAAGGTAAGTTCACTAAGGACAGAAACACTTGTTTTGTCAGACATTCATACGAGAAGCAATCCCAATTTAAATTTTAAAATCTTTGTGTGACAGATACACATGTAAAAAGGAGGAACTATTCACATCTTTGAGCTGGCAAACATTTGAGAGAGGAGTAAAAATCCACTCAACAAGATTTTTAGCCCCAAACATGCAGGCAAGCTTCAACACAATCTTCATTACTCCCTAAATCTTAGATCACACATAACTTTCCCCTCCTAGGGGCAGGGAGACAGGAGTTAACAGCTGAAGGGAAGAAGAATGGCTGTTGATGAAGCAACTTGCTAAGGGCCAGTCTATCAATAGCAGGAGAGAGTCCAGTAAAAACTGTTCTGTATTACACACAGCTGAACAAGATCCTGGCTTGCCTGTTTTAAAATGCAAGCATTCCCAGGAAATAGTAAGAAGCCAGATTCAGCACTTTGGGTTCAAATCAGGAAAGGTCCTATCACCTGGTAGGAAGCAAACTATTGCCTAAAGCAACAGGAGATGGGTAACACAGCCTTCACCTGCTGGTAAGTTGGCACAGCTATGTTAGGGAACCACCCTTGGTCACTGGCAAAGCCATGTTCCCATCTGCAGGCCAGTAGGAAGATGTAGAGGACCAAAAGAAGGGCAGCAGGACAGAATAAGAGATGACCATCATACTATGGTCCTTCCACAAGGAAGATAACTCGAGGTTTTGCCCTTGCTTATGTTTGTATTAAATCAGTGTATGCAGGTTGACATGAAAGGATATTCTCCCACCTGACTAACCATGATTTCTAACAATGTGTGTGCTTTGCTTAGCTCCCTGACAGCAAGACTGCAAGTGCCAGCTTCAAAAAGAGGGTTCAAGGTATTGATTATGAGCTCCACATACCCCACAGCTGTTTAAAGCACATACTCCTCTTCAGCCTTTCCAGCTGTTTAGTTCCCCTGTGTAGACCCTGCCTGCCTGCTGTCCCACTCTAAGTGCTAACTTCCCACCAACATCCAATCCAAAGGGCTCATAGGACCAACCTCTAGCACAGACAGGACTTAAAATTGCACTATATTTAACAGAAAACAGCCCTAAAAGATAATTCTATTACTTCAACCATTGAAAGTGTTAACAGTGAGCACCCTTGACAGAACAGATGGGAACAATTTTCTACCAGCATCAGACTAAATGTACATCCACAACTCAACATAACAAACCCCTGGCATCTCACTGGCAGGGAAACGAGGTTTATAGTGGGTATTTCAGTTTCAGCTCTACAAAACACCACATCACAGAACAGGCACAAGGGAAACAGTACATACTGTAGATATTTTGTGTATATTGCATCTATTGTTTTGTGACTAGATTTTGAAATACGTTTCTCAGAAGACAAAAAGATCATGTTCCTTTTCAACAAGTATGTTAAAAAATATTATTTTAATCTGGATTCTTAAGCAGTTTCTTCTTCTCCAATCAGAAAGGAAAACTGGCAGAAATGTCTAAAAATAGCTACTCTAATTGACTGGAAGGCTCTATACATAATTTAAAATGCCCTGGTTTTAGAGGATTTGCAGCATAAAGAAATTGCAAAGAGTTGATTGTCTTGCCTGTGAAATTTTAGCTTACAAGAACAAATGATGTGCACATCTGTATTATCTCATTACCCTACTTTCCATAACAGCCACTATCCCCAGTACTGTATAAACCACTCTGCCTTCCCAATCCCGTTATGGTCAATTTAATTAATGGGAAACCAGAAATGCAATTGTAGAATTCAAAGGACCATGTCATCTTTCCACACTATTTAAGCAGATGCATAAGCATGGGGGACTAAAGAATGAAAGAGATCTAGTTTACAACTTCACAATTATTACCTTTATGAAGAAAACGGCTTATGATGACTCGGCCCAACACAAATTCTCTGCAAGCTGTGTTTAACTGAACTTACTTGGTTTCCCTTACTTGTGAGATTAAGCTGTCACTGAATTTGATTCAATTTAGGATGCCTAATTACAAATTACGTATAAAACCAAGTTGAATTACACTTAGCAGGTAGATTTAGGACTTACCTGAGGTCTTTGTTCTTTCCATTGCTACATAAACTATAAGAAGATTCTCCAGTAAGTATTGTCTGTGCTCCACAAAATCTTGCTGGGCATTTTCCACTCTTACTGTTAAGCTCATTTCTAGCAGCATTGGGTCATCAGACATAAAACAGCAACTCTGGAGTGAGACAAAGGGATATAGTGTGTGTGTGATGGGGACAGAACAAAAAAATTAATTACACTAAGGAACTTTGAGAAATTAATCAAAGGTATTATCTAAGAGACAAGGTTTCCAGCACCAAAGTGCTGGCAAAACAGAAGTACTTAGCACCTTTGCTAAAATCTCAGCAGAAACTAAACATAGTGCAGGTACAGAGAGCACAGCAAAAACAAAGACAAAAACAACTGAAAAAGACACTGAACCTTGAGAGAATGCAAATTTATAAACTGTCCTAGTCAGTCTCACCTCAGGGACTGTAAAACAGTTTCCTTTGTTAAATCCTCTGCCTTCAATAAAATGTGCCATAAATAGACTGATGCATGTGTCTTAATGGCAGGAAGACAGTTCATGTTCACTGGTCTGTTTATAGTTAATTTTTCCAAATCCTGTGTTTCTGTCTCCATTTCTCACTGAAGTAATTTTAAAAACACAAACATACATGTACAATTCTTAATAGAAAACATTGTTCTCTGGCTAGAATACTTCAGAAAAATACAAATAGAATCTTAATTCCATCTGTAAGCAGTGGCTGCTGTTAACACAGCTAAGTCATAGCAACTACAAAGACACAGACACCATTTTGCAAAAAAAATAAAGCCAACAAAGCAAAATAGAACTAGACAATCAACAGTGAATAACATAAATTAATCCTGCATCAAACCACAAAGGTCACTAAATTCAGGCTCTGATGCCCTATCAGGAGGACTAATTTGCTCAGGATGGAGGATGAGGAGGAGAAAACTGGCACGTAAAATGCTCTCAGAAGTGCAGCAGAACACTTCCAGCTATCTCAAGTGGTGCAAGCAAGGACAGCGGGAGTGGGGAACTACCTGAGGATGGGATGCCAGCTCACACAGCATCAAAGAGACCCCCACCACCTGAAATGGCTGCCAGGAGCAGGAGAGGAGGCTGCCATGGAGCCTGTAGCACAGGCATGGCATGCTCTTGGGAAGCTCAGCCCAAAGGGCAGAGAGCCACACTCCACACAGCCTCCAGCGTTCAGGTGCACCTACAGCACCTCAATGCACAGTGCACTGCAAGAACCAAACGGGGAAGCTAAGCAGCACAGGAATGCTGCCACGTGCAACGTGGATTCCATACAGGAATATACAGCTATGGAACCTGGGCCTCATCACTCCTGGGGAAAGAGGTGCTGCCGGGCACAGCACGGCTCTGAGTCTAAGCCAGCACCACACCCACGGCGTGATCGCGGAGCAGCACCCACCCGCCGTGCAAGGACACCCGAGGAGAGAACGGGGAGAGAATTCTGACGGCACCACCCAGGGCAAGGAGAATCTACTGTCCTGAAGGCTCAGGGCTCTGGGAGGGGCAGCTCTGCTAACACACTCACCCCTCCTCAGCTCTGCCCAGCACCATGGCCACCCTCACGCCTGCGTGAGAAACAGCCCAGGCATCCCAGGCTTCAGCCTCTCAGCTCACTGATCACTTCTCACTGCAAACCAGACACTTGTGGAAAGTTTCTGGAGAAATTACAGAAATCTAATCATTTTTGTGCCCAACGTCAGTAGTACAATATCTACACATCAGAATGCTTAGCCTGTTGGGCTGGTTTTGGTTTGTTTTTCTGGGAGGTTTATGGGGTGGTGGGTATCTTTTTTCATCTCCTTCTGTCCTAAAGATTTTAGTGTGATATGTGTGACAATTTGTATCAGGGGATAGAGTTTTATAAAAGCACAATTCTCCATTAAACTGACACACTGAAAACTGCATTTTTGCTAAAGTTCTAGAACTGCAGAAAGTGTCCCTTGTAAGCTTGGCTTAAAAGAAGAATACTTACATAGATATAAAATACCACAGATATAAAACGTACCTTAACTAGCTGGTATGTGTCATTAGGTAAACTGCACTCAAGGTGAACCCGTAATAGACTGGCATTCATAGTTTCTGTCTGTAAGAAAGGAAAGTGAAGAAAACATGAAACACATTGTTTCAAATGTTGTATAAATCCAATTCACACACCATAATTTATAAAGGTAATAGGACTGCTTCCTCATATACATAACACAGAAATGTAAGACACTTTTTAAATGCATATAATTACTCTGAACAGTAGTCCAGTAATCAATCTCTGAATCTCAGGACTCCATCAACATCTACCTACTTAACAAACTATTATTACATATGATTATTAAATACTTATACAGCATCAGCATGAGAACTCTTACAAGTTTTCTTAGGCCAAAAAACTGTATTCAACAGGGCCTTTGTGTGCAAAATAAAAGCTTATTTCCTTGTTTTCTGTGTATTTTCTTTGCTGATTGGATACTGAAATACAGTATCTAGGCCAAGAACATAATGCTTCTTGGACATGGTCTGATACATAGGCATCATGCCAAAATGGACAGACAGAAAATACTTGTTTTGCCTTTTCGTTGACTAAAATGAGAAAAGAACAGAAAATAAAAGATGACATTGACTGTGCCAGCTTGTAAAGCACTCATAAATCTAATGGGACAACAGCATCGACAAAGCCAAGTATAGTTCATGAAAGCTATCTGGAAATCTGCACTGCCAAATTACTGGCACAAACTGCGCAGCCAGTATATCTTGATTCTGAATTAAATTTAAAAAGAAACAAAAACAACAAAAAAAGGCCAGAATCAGAATGGCAGACTTGCCACTCTCTCAGTGCCTTTCTTACAGCCAATTTTAAGGCTGATGTGGAACCCCCATCCTCTGTTTCTCCTGCGATACTGAAATATCTGAGATGGGTATCTGCAGGCTCAGGTCTTTGAAGGGGTTGATGAAACTGACTTTAAACCATTTCAATAATTTGATGCTGAAAAGCAAAACTGAAGACATTTTTGAAGGCATCTGGCACTCTATTTCATATCTTTTTAGGACAGGAAAAAGGGGAGGACAGACAGGGGCACGTGAGTAGAGAGATTTAGCACACGTGTAGCATTTCAAGGGGTCCAGTTTTATAAAAGCACTGCCAAAAGGAAGTCAATATTTGTATTCCCAACAACAGGATTTCATACCAAAAAGAGTGAGGCTGCACACAAGAGGGCGATGTAGCCCCTGCAAAGGTGGTTAGTGGCAACTCAAATACTGTCCTCAATACAGCTTTCTGGAAGACTCTGCAAAACCCCTGCAAAGTCCTTTCTTTTTTTACAGATGTTTTTGTCCGTATCAAATTGTGAGAGCAGAAAAAAAACCCCACACAGCTGCTAGTGGAGTTTTAAAAAGCCAGTAAGATTACAACTTTGCAGGTCCTTTTCGGATCAGATAAAACTTGATGCTTAGACTTCCCTTCTCAGTGCTTCTTGAAAAAACACTACTGCTTTCATGGTACTAAATAAGGATTTTTTTAGCCCTTATTCAATGTCATTGTCATTTAAAGTAATTTAAGTCCCCACACCCCTATTAAAAAAAATCGGCTACATCATATTTTTCCAGCCTTTGTTTCTCTTGACCTGGCACAGATCTAACATGGGAACTGCTGTCACCTTAAAATTGAAGCTTCTAATGTACAGAGGGGGGAAAAAATGCTACTGGGATGTATTTGCTGTTGATATGTTTTCTAGGGGAAATTTTTATTATTTTGTGAAGCTATCTTCAGAACAGGAAACGCGTTTGCATTTCTCTGAGGCAGACAGTAATGCATAACTGTCATGCCCTATATCTTACAGCACCAGCAGGATGGCTCTGAGTTAACCCTAAAGAGAAGATAATGCATCTGAGAAGAAAACACTGTCAGAAGCAGAGTTTCCAATCTGACAAATCCAGGACCATCTCCCAGCAGTGAAAGCACTCTGTTTATACTGTAAATATCACTGCTAATGAATCAGAGCAGAGACCTGAGTTACGCAGCCAACGTTTGTACCAGAGGCAAATTGAAAAAGAGAGGCACAGCAGGGAAATCTCAGAAAGAGCTCTGCAAAGCATTGCCACTTAATTACCTGGTGCCTCTATTTCGCATTAGGTACTCAGACATACATTCTTGAATGTACACACACTTAGCAACCACAAATCCTATTTGAACTGAACAAAGACAACTGATAGAAGCTACATAAATTAACATCTTGACCGCTTTGGTAAGTTCTCAAGTTTAAATTTTAAAGAAATCAGAGGCTTCTTTAAATGAAACCCTAAAAAGCTGAACTATCCATCCTGTCTGCAAGGAGCCCCACTTCTGACAAAGGGCTAGGACTCTCACTGGGGACAACAGAGAAGGCAATTATTTAGAAAATAATTAATTCATCCCTCAATGAGGTCTCCATCATATGTGGCTCTCTAAGAGGTTTTTTGACATATTCTTGCATCATTACCAGGACTAGAGTTCAAATCACTTCCTGGAGTTTGGCTACAGAATCCTTAAAAAAGAACAAAATTGAACAAGCCTCCTCTTCTCCTGTAGGCTGACCCCTCAAAGTTCCTGTCCTGGACAGCCCCTGGCCCTAAAGTGGTATTTCCACTCTGGATGGTGTTAATAAGCTGTCCCTGTAACAATGATTCAGCAGAGCTTCATCAGTTTTTTGAAGGCAGTTATCAGGATAGCACACCAAGAAAGCTCTACTGCCTACCTTCCTTCCCTCTCAACACCCAAGCACCACACTTGGACACGTTTGCTTCTCTGATCCTCTGCCCACCAGTGCAAAACACAGCTTAAGGAGTGTTACATTCTTGCCACTACTTGCAGTATTTCCCAAGCTGTCAGTTCATAAACTTTGAACTCCTCTGGGAAGTCAGCAAAGCGATATCTGCGTCTCCTAAGATAAGACCCTCCACCCTACATGCCACTCCTCCACTGACATTTCCACCATCCTGAACACAGCCAGGCAGTGATGTAGCTGCCCTCTTAGTGCTGTCCAAACACTAAACAATGCCACAAACCAGGCAACTATAGCAAAGACTACACCCAGAAGCTGCGTAAACAAAGATGACCTATATGGGCTCCACCATCTGTTACAGCTTAGTGGTAACTAGCCACTGCTGTGTGGCCACGTGGACCTACTACGAATTCACAGTGTGGGACACAGCTCTTCTTTCCTCCCAATGAGTGAGCCTTGAGCCCAGAAATCCTGGGATCCAGGACCACAGGCAGAGCATGCCAATGCCAACCCTTCCAAAGCTGAGATGTTGAAAAGGGTAACAGAAAGACGGGGATATTCAACAGTGAGAAAGGCACATTTGCCTTTTTCTTTTGCTTATTAAGCACAAAAGTTTCTGCTAAAAAACATGTGGGAATGAAGGAGAAAAAAGAAAGGCCTTTGTGTTTTGCCCATTAAAAGATAAAAACAACACACAAAATCCATGGGAGTTCATTTCCCACAAAAAATTCAAACACAAACCTGTCGCATAGCGTGTTTCCAACGGAAACACTACTGTAAACTTCCATCTATAATCCCTAGGTATATGTTATATTTCCAACACAAATAGCCTACAGTGGCAAAATTTTACCCATACCCCTATTTACAATTCTGGCCTTGACCTTGAAAATACATTTTTGCAAAATGAAGAAGCTACAAAAAGGGTGGTCAATTTGGTGAAGAAATGGACAGCCCATTACTGAAGATACTACAGAGCATGGACTCTTCAGCTTGGCAAAGTGAAAGCTGAAAGTTCTGATGCCACCTACAAATGCTTCTGAGTGTAAGCATCAGAAGCAGGAAGAGTTACATAAATTAAATGTGCATCTCAATATATAAAATGGCCACAAAGCAATTTAAATTGGAAGTCAGGTGTAGGTTTGCAATCATCAAAGTAGTAGGAGCAAGTATTTGGGGTAACAAGGCCTCCAGCAATTCTGATAAGTCACTTTACCTAGCACATGATGGGACTAAATTATGTCAAAGCTTTTTTGGCCTTGTTGACCAAGGATGTCAGTATTACTGAACAATTTAAACACAACCACCTTTAAAACAGGAGGCAAGAAACAGACACACAGCGTGCAGCTCTCTGTCTGGGGTTTCCAAGCAGTATCAGTGGACTTCAGAGGTAAGGACACCCTCTGTTTCAAACTAAACACTATTGCCCAAGGCTAGAACTCAATCATCCCAAGGTGAAAAGGGATGTGCAAATGAGGTTTATGCTATCCTGAACTTACCCTGGTATTTTACATCCTTTAAAAATAAACAGGGGAATAGAAATGCGCACAGCTAAGTGAGTATGACTGATTTGTTTCAAATGCTTTTTCACTACAAGACTCCATTCTATGTGTAATAGTTATGTATCCTTCAGTTTGCCCTTGTGTAGTCACTCACTCAAACCTCATCAACCTCTTTTCCTTCCACACCTTCTGAGCTTAAAATATAAACTGGACAAAACAGAATGATACCTTTTTTTTAATGAGATCTGGATCAGAACATAAGGAAGATGAATTGAAGAGGGCACTTCTGGAGAGGACAGCTAGCATAGAGAAACATTCTTCTGAGAGGAACCCAAACTCAAACCATAAACTACTCTCCAGTATTTAGATCTTGTCTATCATCTTCAACAGCTGAGGAGCCCATCCCACTGCTGCAGCATTTCTGCTCAAATTGATAACATGCAGTGAAGAGTGTTTCCTCAATTATAGCACAGAAAAGTTACACCCTTGGATCTTGGAGAATTGAGTCAACACTCTCTCCCCACCTCATGTCCTATAAGATTAGTGCCAGGTGGTACCATGCTGCACTGCTAAACATGACCTCAAACGTGTACTCCATAAAAATAAAGCATAGGATAATGTTTGTCACTCTACAGTGAGGAAAATATAACATATTCTCCAAAGCTTCTCCACTCAGGAATTCAGAGTGAACTGCAACAAAGCATGTATGCAACTTCCAGATAGTATCTGACAACAATCCATTGAGCCAGATGCGAAGATGCAGACATAAATAGCATCAAAAAAGCCCTTCTCAGTTCTACCTCTAGCAGCACAAATTACAAAACCTACAGATTTTTGCTTCCTCTCCAAGAGTCTGTCTTTGTATGTCCACAAGCAAGCACAACCTTGTGACTACAGGGAAGAGACTGGTACGGAGGAAAAGAAAGGGAGAGAAGGAAATTGTGCATTAACATCGGATAGAGGTAAGATTTTATTTTTCAGTCTGCTATGTATATGTTAGGTCAATCTATGCTGGTAATTTTTCTCAGGTAGAACAGAAGGCATCACAAAGGCAATTAATGCAGCTTATGTTTACATAAAGTATTAAATTTTGTTACGTGCTAAGGTATTCTAAGTATGTTTTTGGAAAAACAATGTCTGTGTATGATACAACAGGAAATCTAAAAGATCAGTTTTTCAAATTATTCACTTGAGAGGTTCTGTATGGACCGGAAGATTATGAAAATACCTACAACTGCAAACAAATGACAGAAATCATTAAAATTCTTTCAACGCGAATATTTACTCCTCATAAATTCAGCTTGCTGTGTTCTCCAGAGCTCCTTGTGAGATGATGTAAGCAAAACTTGCTACCTTCAGCACTGACAGGGGCAGGAGGGGATGCTGCAGCCTGACTCCCAGCTCCCATTCTCATCCATGTAGCATGCCATGCTTTTTAACTGTGGACAACTGTTGGTGCAGTCCTGCTGTAAACTCACATGCTGTAAACTCAAATGGCCAGAAGTAAAAAACAGAACAAACCAATACAGCTTCCTACTCTTCTCAATGTTATGGTATAAAGTTTATTTTTTTTTTGTTTAGGGCAGACCAGTTCTCCAGTTCAGTCAGAGCAGAGCCTCCTCACAAATAGTTTTGCCAGTACAATTTACAGGGCATCCCACCACAGGGGCATGAAGAAGAACAAGTGTGAATACTTTAAATGCCAAAGACTGTCTCACAAAAGCAGCTGATCACAGTAACCCTGTATCTTGCAATCTCTCTCCTGCAGTTATTAATACATTAGATTTTTTGCTAATGTTCCTTGCATCCCAACAACCTGAGGTAAAAAATCCTTTGTGGTTAAACAGACTTAGGTTTCTCCCCATGAAATGTATACTGTACCAGTGTATGCGATGCCTGGATGTTCTGAATGTGTGGAAGCAGTAAGTGGGCATTTGCTAGCTGCACTTTAGGTTCTTCTGGAGAAGACATCAGAGTTCCTGTTCCAAAAACCTGGTATTAAAAAAAAAAAAAGGTCATTACATCAACATCTAGAATTTCAGTTATAACAGCAACTTCCAAAACTATATTGCTAATAATAACAATCTTCCCAAAAAACAGAGCTGTTTTTCACATTAAATTCTTTTAAAAGACAATAAACATAGAGTTCCACTGTAGAAAGTTATCACAGACATAAATGGCACTTAAGAATCATCACTCTTTTAGGCACTATTACAAAGACAAAACAAATCACTCACTAGCAGAGCATCAGGTTATCTCAAAAACAAAGTATCTACATCCTCCTACTATTCTCCAGGCAATTAATTACAATACACTTATCACCATTTGGGAGTGAGGTAATTTCTGAGAAAACTTTGTTACTAGTCCCACTGAATATTGAATTCAATGGCTCTGCCTTAAAAATTGAGCGAAATATTTTCTCATTATTTTGGTTTTTAAAGACTGCACTTTTCAGAACACTGTAAGATTTGTAATTTGGATGGCTCTACTACATTTATATTTTGCCCCACCAAGATTAATTTATGACAATGAGATGCACAACAGCTGAGGGGTGTGGAGCCAGGAGGGATCAAGGAGGCAGGGACCATTAGAGGCTAATTAAAATTACTTTGGGCTTTTCACTTGTATGCAAAGATTTCTTGTTTTTTAATATGAAAAATCCACATTTTTTGAATTAAGAGGATAACAAAATACATTCTATGTTCATTGAAGATCTCTGACTGCAGATAGAAAATACCAGAGCAAAGGGAAGGAATAAGCCTTTTTTTTAATGCAGGTATTTATAAAGCACATTTTAATACAATGGTACCTTATCTCCATTTGAGTGATTCTTCTGTACATACTCTTGCATAAATGCATTAGAAACATGAGATGTTCCAAGGCTTTCGGGCTCTCAAGAGGACTGTAACCGTGTGCATCAAACACTCAAGTCATGCCTCCTTTTGAAACTCTTAAACCTAATGTGAGCTGAACACATGGACAGCTACTTCCTCTGTCTCAGGTGGCTGGCGAAAATGTCCACGAAAACCAGTCTGCTACTCGTTTTTGCAGTAGCCAACAAGAAACAAATCAATTTTGAAGTGGCACTGACAACTGCTTTCCTGCAACTTGTTGATAAAAGGCTGAGCTGACTGGGCAATAAATGAAGGGTGCAGGGAGTGTGAGATGCCAAAATGAAAAGGTCAGTCACTCTAAAAGGCACTTTTTCCTCATCCTTGATGAAATGTTCCTGCCAAATGTGACATTATCTCTAATAAATACTAGATAAATGCAACATATGTATTAAAATCTCATGTATTTCAACTGAACTTACCTAAGCTTTTATTTAAGGAGCTTTGTTTTCAAGCACAGTATCAAAGTAAAGGAATGAACTAGCTTGATGATTGAGTAAAGCTGTCACTCTTTTTAAATCACTAAATTCAGAGTTAAGATTTTTCTTTGCCAAATAATAAAAGCCAAAATTTTGTAGTATATGGTGTCCCTTACTAAAAAATTTAAAAGCTAAAGACCTGCTTAAATTGACCAGTTAGACAGAAAACAGCTTTAAGGCACAATCATTACTTCAACTTCTATGTTTTAAGGGCCTAAACCTCTCACCCTGTGCTACATCCCCAATGTCTTCACATAAAATCCTGCAGAGTAGCTGAAAACCACCTAAAATATTTGCTAGTAGGTTTTTTCCAACAAATGCATTCCAGCACAGTGCAATCTAGACTACACTAATATATGAAACTAATTAGACCATGATCTTTTAAGTACACACATACAAATACACTTAGTTTTACTACCACAACTAGCCCCAGTAACAGCAGTAATTTTAACCATATACATGTATGTGATCATGACACTAGCATCATCTGGTAAAAGGGATGAATTGGTAACATTACCCCACCTCATCTGTATCAGGAATTCAATGAACTTTTAAAGTCCCTAAAATTATGAAAATCAATAAAATTTGCTTGTGTTTTTAAAGCACAAGTAAATCCAAAACCCAAGCTAAAAATAAAAGAAGTTCCCTGATATGAGAAATAAGAGCAGTTACCTGATATGAAAGTACTCCATGAGATGAGGTATTTATAAATAATGAGCTTTCAATACTGCCTTCTTCTGTGGGCAGGAAGAGTACTCTGAAAGACATCTTACCCATGGCTGGAATCACCTGCAGAGACCACAAAGAGCTTGCTTGGTGGAAGTGATCATACACTCACCACTCACACACAGGGCCCGGAAGACACTTCCACATGTACATCCCTATCTGTAAATCCCTCTAAGCAGAACTTCAGTGCTGAGAAGTTTCACCTGCACACAACTCTCAACTCTTACTACAAAGGACTGAGATCACACAGCAGCTTGCCAAGTTATGGCTGGAGTTTCCCAGCTACCATGGGGCCTCACCAGTCAAGGCTTCTTTTTGCATAACATCTAAACCACACAGCACTGACAGCCTGTGAGTGCACAGAAACACTTCCCCAACAGAGAGAGATGGCTTTTGCAAAGTGAAACAATACCCCTGTGATACACAGGCAAATCAGTCAAACTGAACTTAGGCAACACTCTCAGAAACTAGATAGTCTGGCTGGAAGAACCATGACATTTATGTCTGCACAGTAATAGCCTTTCAGCTATAGTAAAAGCAAAAATCAGATGGAAACATAATAAAACCCCTTTGCACATCAGCGGAGGATAAAAACTAGGCTTCATCCAACTGAGATCACAGCAATTCATTCTTAACATGCATTGTTAAGACAATGTATTATTATACATTGCTAAAAAAATCAGAGTTAAAATAATGGTCTTAGATCATAAAGGCAATTATGCCCATACTTGCAATACAAAATACGTAAAACAATTCAATGCAGGTTTTTCTGACTAATATGCCCATTAGACCATTCAAAAGACTGAAAATTCATGGCTGTAGAACACCCACATGCCTGTGGATTACTGCATAATGCTGCTTAAAGCAGAATGAGATTTAAACAGCCTAACACTGAAAAATTCTTCTCTTCCTCTGTTACTGTCAAACACATTTCCTACTGTAGCTTTTGGATGGCTTCTCCCAAACAAGTCTAAGTAGAAGTGAACAAAAAAACCACTAGCAAAACAGAAAAAGAGTTGGAGGTCCTACAAAAAAGCACAAAAACACAGAATGAAGAGTTTATGCCAAAGGCAGCAGGAAGGCTTGGCACTTAGCCATTACATAGTTTCCAAAAGTACATCAACACTCACCCGGCTATGAGCAGGAGACACATGAAACTGTCTAGTGGCTGTAAACACTGAATTGACTACAACATCTCTATCTCTACTAGGGTTGTAGGCATGCAGCATTTTAGCTCGGGGTAACCCCAGTAACCTAAAGCAGGGGGAAAAAAGAGAAATTTATTATTCACTTATAAGGACAGGCAATGCATGAAAGAAGCAACACAAATCACCCTAAAACATGATGATCTGCAACAATTACCTAGGTGTAATTAATCTTTGGAAACACACGAAACAAATTTTGCCTTTAGTATACAAAGGCAAATATGTAACACTGTGATGTGAGGTACACTTAGCCAAAACTCACTGGAGTAATTAGGAGTTAAAGAAAAAATAACCCTTATAAAGCACAAAGTTTTGGATAAAAAGGTTTAAATAACTGAAGTCTTGTTTTGTCACCTAAAGCAATGATTCTCTTGAGGCTTTTGCTTTAGCTAGTACATCCTAAACCCCAACATCTTAGACGTTCCTCAGTGCATCCTGTGAAATATTCCTTTAACTCACAAGGGGACTGTGTTTCCTTTTGGTTACTGATAGATCAAAGGCTGATTATCACTTAAGAACAATTTTTAAAGTTTTCTTAAAAGAGAACTAAGAAAAATCTCATTTATACTACCAGTATGTTTTGCTTGGAACTCTGGATTTTGTTATCAGAATTTAAAGGAAACAACAAGCTCTTCCTCCACTAGAAAGGCAATCTTTCAAAAAATGAACAACCAGCATGAAGCAATTATTTGACATCACCTAAAATGTACACCCGGAATGTATTATATTCCCTATTAGCTTTTCTTCCTTCTCAGAACTATGCTCATTTTAATTTACAAAACATTGCAAGGCAAGAAATGCACTTCCAGCTCTGTGGCACTTACTACTTCTCTATTTTTCAGATGATGGCTTGATCCCAGCTAATGCTTTTTACCCAAATGGAGCCTAGTATAGCTGATCCTCCACACTTCATTACTAACCAAAATAACAATAATGTAAGATACTCACTGCATTCCAAAATGCAGAACTGATGGGTGAAAATGTAAGGCCTTCCCATTTGGAGGCATCTTCACTGAGAAGCTGCAAAGAAGGGAAAAGAAGCCACAATTAATATTTAGTGGGCATGATGCTACAAATCTGCAGGGAAGGAAGATACATTACAGGCTCTTAACTCTTTCCATTCTGAACCTCCCTTCCTTGCACGGGTCTCCACAGGTCATGCTGGCACACCTGTTTATGGGGCTGTGCAGTGGACTACAGAGGGAAAACAACTGGGAAGAGTCCTGAGGAACGAAACTTGTGTCAGCATGGAGCAGATCCTCAGTCCCACCAACTAGATATCTATTCTAGCACTGATACGAGCACACCTGAGAGATGCAGAGGTTGAAGAGTAAATAGCAGCCTGGGCAAAAGCAGAGATCAAATGAAGTGCTTGTATAGCTGTGGCTTTAATGCAAAAGCCAGCTCGTTTCTTCTGTGCAGAAGAGAGTAAGAAATACTGTGAAGCTCATCCATCATCATCTTTCCTTTGCCCTACAAAAAGTCACAATAAAGTTCCTATCAGTTCTAGCACATTTTTAGCTTATTTCAACATTACTCCATACCCTGTAACACAGAAATTCCATGATAGCTTCACCATTTTCTCAATTAAAACTTGTCCTCCAAAAGTCCCAAAGACCACAGTGGTAAAAAACAAGCCCAGCATTTGTTTATTTTATCTGCATACCCAGTGCTACTCTGTTAAAAGCTTCCCCAGAAGCAGTCTGAATGTTGAATAGCCAGAACCAGTTTAATCTTTACTGCATGATGTTAATAAGCATTCTAGCAAGGACGAGTCCTAGAAGGGAGGGATGGACTGTGGTCTCATTAGTAATCCAGCTGCCTTGCATAATTTGTGGTAGTACAGTCAATTGGTTCCCAATTTACAAGGTAGCTCTGTGACATTACACCTTTAATATCTCTTAGTGTGTACATAATCCTGCTGTTATATTCCAAAGCAACAGACATCATAATTTATTACCAGTGAGGAAAAATAATGCCTATTATTATGAAAACCCACAACTTTTATGAAAACATAGAATCATAGGAGGCAGAGAACACTCTCACTACTGTAGCAGGCGGAATGCAAGGTAGCATTCCTGAGGAGCTGCTAGTGACAGTGCCCTTCCAACCACCTCGTCTCTGCAGCAGCCAGCTGTTGCTCCATTCCTAGAAACACTGCAGCAACCAGCACTTTCTTCCCCTTCCAAAAATCAGCCTCAAGTACATACCCAGAAGTTAAGTCTGAGTACTGTTGTAAACACATACAAATTAAAATTATTACTATAGTAAGTGCCACAGATAATTGAGGAAGACATGTTTCTTAAAGGCCCCCAGGTCCTTTTATTGTATGCATACACATAAACAGCAGAATAAAAGTTAAGCCACTGGTTAATGCACCACAGTATGACCTTGAACCTTACCACTGCTTAAGCTTCTAGTATCTTACAGGTACTGCTGAAATACCTCGTCTCACCAGAAAAATCTTTGCTGACAACAGCAAGAAGTTGAGTGCCTCTCTCTGCCAATTCATGAAATTGGCAGTAGCTCTCCAAGACTTACCCACCTTCTGAGGAATTCAAGCAGCATCAGCTCTTTTCCTCTCAATTCTTGCTCTTTGCTATAGGTACCAAATGCACCAGCTGGGTGCAAATCCAGCAGTGGATGTAGGAGACTGCATTTCATTTGGTCTAGGTGAACATGGCCATGCTGTAGCACTGGCTCTTGAAAATGCACTGTATTGCTGTTCACTCAACCCTCTAATAGTCAAAAAATGGGAAAAGCCCTATGAGAGTAGCAGCAGGAGGATCCCAGGGGGGCTGTTTATTCCTTCCGGAGATGCAGCCTGTACCTTGCACAGCTGAAGTCAAGACTCAGTTAATGACCTGTGCAACTCCGAGTTGGCTCCTGAGCACGGAGATAACTTTGGAGCATTCCTGCACACTGCTTGACCAGGAATGGTCCTGTGATTACAAGACATTCAGCTTCTGCTTTGCATCCCACAAAAGGTGCCAAATCACTTCAAGCTCCAGCCTGGCCCCAAAAGCAGAACAGCCACATTCCTGTGGCACCGTGCCCATCACCCAGCCCACTGTCCAGCTCCAGGGTGTCTGCACTGCTTACCAGTGGCGCCGAAGCAGTGCCAAAACATAACCTGAGAGCTGAGTTCCTTTAACAACAGAACTGCTGGAAAGAGAACTACCACTGCTTTGGGTTGGTTTTTCCTCCCTCAAGGGAAAAGATGACAGGTTGGAATAATGGGAATGGGCAGGAGAACACTCTGCTCATGACACTTGAACAACCAGGACGCACTTCAAAGTGCATCTCTATACAGAGAAAGAGACAGGCCCATCTACATTAGAAGTGCACTTCTCCAGTTACTGTCTCTAAAAAAGGCAGCTGGAAGCTGGCAGAACACCATCCTGCATCCCCACGTTCCAAACACAATTCAGACCTCTGTGAGGAATCTGACACTGAAATAAACACCAAGGCAATTTACTGAGACATTTAAAATTTGAATTTTTAACAAAAAAACCCTACTTTTTTTCTTCAAGAACATCATCACACCAACACATTCACCTCAAATTATGCCAAAAATTGCTCTTTTAGCTACAGATGACATGTCCAAACAAGTACACAGATCCTTTCATGAGAATGTCACAGGCTTGGAAAAGACAGAAATATCTGCCTAAGAATGGAAGCCTTGAAACAACAAACGTGGAGAAACAGACCTCTTCACAACAGAAAAAGCCTGGTTTCCAGCTACTCTTTCATGGCTTTTAAAATCTGCTAACATCCCATTAAGCATGCCATCTAACAAAGCTGGACCTCATGCTCCATGGCATCTCTTATTTTGGCAGACCAGTTGAACATCTTCTGGATGGCAGATTTTGATGGAGCAGTTCAATTCCAACATTTCAGAGGACACTTTTAAGCACAAGTGAACTGAAGGAGAAAGAAACAGAAGAGGAGAAGGAAATTCTTAGCAATTACTTTGAATACTCAGTATGCATCAAAAACCTAGTTTAAATGGTGCTGTTATCACTTCCCATCCCAACAATTCAACGTCCTTCCACCTCTCCATCCAATTTATTTAATATATATACAATATATTTAAAACCCTAACATCCTGAACCATCCATTTCCAGGAAAAAAGAGTAAGAAAAATTGAAACACTGAGGAGGTTGGGGAGGGCACCACATGGTCACCCAGAGCACCAGAAAGATTAGGGACAGGTTCTGGCAGGAAAGGTAAAGGTGAGCCCATGAAAACTTGAGCTTATCAGCCTCACTTGCAGGAAACACCCAGAAGAGAGAGACAAATCCCCAGCATGCACACAACCAGGAAAGCTGGGGAGAAGGTGAATGTGGAGCTGCAAAAAGTGGGCTGGAGGGGAGGTGGAGTAAGAAAGAGGGGTGACACTAGCGGAGAAGAGCAAGATGGAGGAATGCAAGCACCATAAATCACTTGTGCAAGCGGAGGAACACATAACTCTAGGGCAGCATTTTTAGGAGATTTTGTTGTTGTTTTTAAAAAGGGGCATGAGCTGTAAAATGTTAAGCTACCAAATTCCCTCCACTATGAAGCCCCAGAGATACTTGAACACGGAGAAGCTTCAGCCTTTCACAATGTTTCCTGTTTCGGGAAAGAACATTTTGGTGTCCTGTTGATGTGGGACAAATGAAGGAGATGCTAATACAGGGATGCTGAGTGCACTGTTAAATATAGCATTGAAATTGTTCTGCCTTTGCTTCTTTCAGTTCTGTTAGTCTGTGTCGTATTAAGTAAACATAGGTAAACAACATTTACAGTATTTACAGTCCCGAACTCTAATATTTTTATGCAATGTATATTACAAACATTTTTTTGAAACAAGCAAAAGCCTTATGCTTCCCTGGAAGTCCAACAGAAACAGATCATTTTACACAGGCGATTTACTCCTACTTCACTGGTCAAAATCACAAGAGAAATATTTCTCCTAAAGATCCAAACAAAAGAACAGATCCATTCTGAATAAACTGCTGGAGATTGCACTGGCGTTTTTTGTTTTGCCTTTTTTTTTTTAATGAAATTTTAAAACTGAGTTCATTCATCTCATTATACACATAAAACACTCAATCTGCAGAATAAGCTGCATTTGACCAGACGTGAAGGACATTTCCTGGAAAGAAGTTTATCCCAATGTTGCTTTTTCTTCTATTAGCTCCTTTAAGTCTTCCTTACATCTTGTATCTTTATTTCCTCACTTGAATTGATTACTTCACACTATCTTAGCATGCATATTATCCGATGATTCAGATAGCAACGTCTGTAGCTGAAAATAATCACAAATGCTATTTGGTTCCCTTTCTTCTTCCTTCCTTTTTGTACACTTTGTTCACAGCACATGCTGTAAAAAGCAAGTCGGGGAAAGGCATTTTATTGTCGAGTCTTTTCCTTTATGGCTGCACGGTTTTCTTGGACGCAGCAGCAAAAAGGACTAGATTCTTGAACATACAAGAGGTCCATACTGCTTAAGCAGTACTGTTTTATGTTTCAGCATATTGATAAAAGGAAAATTTTACTTATGTTGAGCATTTTGGCACTTTGCACCACCAGTGCAGCTAGGTTAATGAACCCACAAGATGAGGTTTTGAGATATGAAAGCATATTGTACAGGAAAGTACATTTTTTTATGCAAATTGAAATAGAGAAAGGAAATAAAACCCCTCATTTACTGACTAATTTTAGATTCATTCCTTTAGACTACACCTGATGAAACACAGAATGGAGCACATAGTGAAACAACCAAATCCAGATACTTTTAATCACTCTGATTGCAGCTGATGCAATGAAATTATTTTGACAAATGAAAACAGGTAATTAAGAGGCAGTAGACATAGAAATAGAAAACACAGCTGAATCAAAGTCTTATGCAGAGCTAATACAAAGCTTTGGTTTGTCATATCCCTAGTCCCTCTCTTCTCTCAACTTCCCTTTTACCAAAGGCAGTAAAAGCAGCAACCAGTATTAGGAACATTAAACTCCAGCTCCTGAAAGACACACAGTGCCTTTGAAAGAGATTATGAAATTGTTAGGAAATATAAAATTAAAACTTGAGTTTACTATCCAGGCAACCCTGCCAAAACCAGAAACAGCTTTAAATGATGATTTTTTCTTTTTTTTTTCTTTTTTTTTTTTTTTGCAACATTAACTCCCTTCCTAGAGACAGAAAGAATCCTCAGAAACCAGGAAATTGTCCAGCTTGCAATAACCCTGCACTGCTCATGGGCAAGCTATACATGGTGTGTCCCTGTGGGGCTTTGGCACCTGGAGAAGAGCAGCCACACTTGCCACCTCAGCTCCAGAGAGTTACAGGACTTCTCCTGAAGTCCTGTACCAATCTGTAACACATGAACCATTCAGTCTTTCTAGATTTTTTTTTTAACTTTTTAAAGAGAAAGAATTACCAACATGTAAAAGAACACAAATGAGAATTCTGGAATTTTTTTCTTACTGTGAGGGAAATAAGGCATTGCAATACGTTGCCATGGGAAGTTGTGGGTGCCCCATCCCTGGAAGTGCTCAAGGCCAGGATGGACAGGGGCTCTGAGTAATCCAGTCTAGTGGAAGTGTCCCTGTCATGGCAGGGGTCCCTTCTGATCCATCCTATAATTCTGTAAGAAGGATGGTTGCCTTTATTTCCTCTGAAGCACACTATGTACATCAAGGACTGAATCCCAGACTGTGGAAAGCAGGAAAGGCTAAAACAGTGTTACCTATCAACTAACATGTGCATGCATACTTGCTATTTTGCATGTTTGGGCTATAGGAAAATAGGAAAGGGCAGCTAAATCAGAAGAAACCAGTAAAATAGATGAGACAAGCTCTCTAAAAACAGATCTCATTATTTATGGCATAATTTAAGGAGGAAAGCAGGTCTATCAACCTTTTCTTTCTTTTTTATTTCTTAAACTACTGAAGTTGGAGACGGAACATATAGTTAACACCTGCACACAAAGTGAGCTGATGACTTATTTACAAAGGCAGTGAAATGAAGTGGTAGGTAAGCCTAGCCTGTGTAAAGCAGAAACCATTCCGTTCACTTCCACTTTGTCCCTCATGCATTGCTCTCCTCCAACAACCTCTGCTCCATACCTTAGCCCTGGTGTTTCCACAGCCACAGGTCGCCTTCCTGGGCAACCTTCTCTCCTCTCACTGCCTGTGGTCACCATCTTTCCTACCAAGTTCTGCAATAGCCTTTACACAAACCATTTGCGCAGCATTTATCTAAGCCAGAAGTGCTTCAGTTTTATTCACTACAAAACAACAAAATTGCAATGATCAAACTTAAGAGTATCTCACCCTATAGGCCTTAAAGCCACATTTCTCAATGGGACTTAAATGGAAGGACACAGATTTAAAAAAAACCTGGCTTTTCCCTCTACCCTCACAACCAAATCCTCACAACCAACTCCAAAGAAGTTAAATGCAGACCACAATAAAAATGAGATAACGACTCATAAAGAAACCTAGGGAAGATGATGATCAGTGAAGGACAAAGTGCTATGGTGAGCATCTTGGTGAAAAGAAAAGGCTTTCTTCCCCAGCTGCGCCTGTGGTTTGCATTTCAGTAGCAGAGCAGCACAATAAAGCGTGTTTAAGAGCAAAATGGAATTACTCCCTCACATAAATCAGTCCCCAACTTCTGAAATAATTGAAATCTGTAGTAAATTAAGACCTTAATTCACAATCACATGAATTCATTTGAAATTATTTTCTGAAACCTCTTCTTTGAAATCCTTTACTCACCCAAATTTCAAGCAACAACCAGCACTCTCTAGAGATGTTCCAGGGGGACTATGCATATTTTAGGCATCTTGGACAGACAGTAACTAAGTTACTTGTTTTGGATGACTGTACAGGGCCCACTAGTTCAAAATGCACATCAAACATATTTTCCTCTGAAGCACCTCTACTGCTGCCAGCAAATCCCAAATATCCTGCCAGGCAGAACATCTACCTTCGTTTTACTTTTGGCTTCATGTGATTCAACAACTGCCTTTATATTCTGCAATATTTCATGAGGTAAATTCTGATAACTGCTCTCAAATATAACCTTTAGCTTGCCTTCCTCTTTTTTAAACTTCTTTACAATTTATCTTTTTCAAAGAAATCAGCAATCTTCCATTAAAATTAAAATCACAGAAACAATACAATTTACTCTTTTCTTTTTTTAAGTTCTTCCCAAGACAAATTAAAAGAGCCACTTGCCCAATACAAACACGCAGTTTTGGCTCCATCAGGAGCCTTGGTATTCTTGACATTTTGTCTTTACCAGGTCCTGGACTTGTGGGGTTCTAAGAAAATACTGTGTTTCATGTCTCTTTGAAGACACCTTCTAGCCCATGAGCTTGCAAAATAAAACCAAAACTCACAAAGGCAGCTAATGTTATTTTTTTTCCTTTTTAAACCTCAAAACTTTTTAGCCAGATTCACTTTTTTGCGTAATTTGCTTACCCACTAGTTGTCAAACCCTCAAAAAAACCCCTAAGAACATTTAAACTGCCCACGTAACACAGGTTTGTTCTTCAAAAACTGCCACTTAGATCACAAAGAATTGCTGAGATGTTAATTTTTGCCTATGTTACTCAATTAACTAGAATGAGTAAAGGCAGCCAAACCTGAAGCACCCTGGCCTATTTAATATGTGTACAGAAATGGCTGCTTTTTGAAGAACGCTGCCCAACTCTCACAACTCAAAACCCCTACAAGAGAAGCTATGAATCTCCACACCTCTGAAAGATTGGGTCCTCCACCCACACTCCTGCCCAGCATCTCTGAAGTGAAAACAAAACATTTTCAAGTGGGATGTGCTGCTCACAGCCTTTTTCAGACCCTTTGAAAACAGGAACCCTAGAGAAAGGGTACATGGAGAAGTACCTAGAGGAAAGGCTTCCATGATGTCACCATGATGCCTCCTCTGGCCAAAAACAAAGCACTAATGGAAGCCTTGAGCTGAAATATCATGAAGTCTAAATGACTGTTCCCTACCCACAGTTTTCAAAGCCTTTTATTGAAAGCAGTCAAAATTCACAGCACAGCCCCATGAAAGAGGCAGAATAGAAGAACCTTAAAAAAGTCAGCAAACCCACCTGTCCTTTATCTAAGAAGAACACAATTATTTTTACTTACTAGTAGCAAAGCCTTTATTTCTGTCATTGCAATGGCAAAATAACAGCAGAAAATTTTAATGGGAAGGGCAGTTTTTAAGCACAGTCCTGTACTAACATAATTACAAACTGAACAAAACAAGAGGTAGGTATTTCAGAAGAAACAAATTCTATCACACCTGCCTCAACTAAATTAATTCCCACAAAAGTAACAATGAGAGTATTTGCTTTTCCTGTAGCGTGTTTACAGAACAATTACCAGTAAAGAAGGAAGAGATCCAAGTGACCTCACCAAGACCTCACCTTTTTAAATGCATCAACTCCGTTTAATAATAAAAATGCATTTAATAATAATTTAAAAATTAAAATTCATTTCATCAAGTACACCAAATTTTACTCAAAAACTCTCCCCAACCTGAAGAGCAAAGGGCCAACTTCTATCAAGTAAGCAGCAACCCTTCCTCCTTCAAGTGTTTCACTTTCACATGCCAGGGAAACTAGTTTTCCTCCAGCTCTAAGAATCTGGCCCCCGCCTCGAGAAAAGCAGGACACATTGACAGGAAGCACTGTGGGGCTGCAAGCTCACAGCAATAGGAAGTTACATTCTTGTCAAATTTCATTGCACCCAACCATTTCCTTTTTCTACATCAGGCACAGCCAAAAATTTCTACCTTGACAGAAATCATTTTAAGTTACAGCAGTTCAGCAAAATGCATGAAAGAGTTCTGTGGTCACTGATAAGCTTGACCTGCTTAATAATTAAGAGTGACAATCTTCCTACAGTAATTAAGAGTGATAATCTTCCTATGGGAGCTGCCTTTTGCTGTTTCTACATTAATCCAAGCCTTTCAGTTTCTTTTTATAATGAAAAAGTACAGGCCTGTAGGACAGCAAGTATTTGCCTGCTGGAGCTCAACAGCCCACAGGACACCTTTACACTGAACCCATTAAGTGCCAAAAATTCCACTATCCGTCCCTGAGCCTTGCCCCTCGCTGGCAAAAGAAAAAAAGAATGCTAACTAAAAAGGAAACTAAGCAAATACAAGAAAACTCAGACCTAGGACTTTAAAAAGTAGTAACTTCTGCTTTTCCTCAATCATTTATGATCTGGACGGTGCAGCCGATACCAGTTTCCCTGAAAAGAAGTTACAGAAAAGTCACTAAGATCACGTCTCAAAACTATCAAAAATACCCAGTAAAAAAACATCAATCTGGGTTTTGAATTTTTTCCTCTTTTGTGCATTTCAGCCCGAATTTTTAAAGACAAAGTCTATCTTCGACCATCAACCTTTAAGAAGAGTAATTTACCCATGAGTATTCAATACCATGCCTTGTTTAAGCCAGTGTACGAAGACAGACAACCAAAATTAGCTCAATATGAAAAACTGTACAAGCTATCTCCACAGCACTGTAATAGGCAGCCTCAAATGCTACAAATGCAAAAAAAGCAAACACTCCAATATACAGTTTCACTGCATTGGCAGTAATTCATTTTACAACTGATAAGATGCTGGGGAAGTCCCTCAAAAACTTAAAACCATGCACCACTTGCAAAATCCTTTTACCAAACATTTGCTTGAGTAATAGACCAAGACCAGCCATCTCAGGGCTATGTTTCAGTTGTATAAGGACAAAAGCTATTGCTACTATTGATTGCCAAATTTATTAAATTATCTCCTCTAGCAGATGAAACTTCATACAAGATTTTCTGAAGCATCTCCAAATGCTTCAAATTTGTTACCACAAATTTAAACTACGTAAGTTTTCTAAAAAACACAGTTTTTCACTGAAAAACATTTTCACAAGCTTTACTATATGAATATGAAAATATGATGCAAATAAAAATATAAGAAGAAGCAAGGCTACACTTTTCTGAAAGGTACAGTAAGCATGGTGCTGCAGGGGGAAGCTGCGGTCACACAGTCATCCTACACACAGCAGCGAAACCAAGCTGCTCCCCCACACCCCAGGGGCCACTACCAATCTTCAGCATGAAAAGTTAAAGTCACTAGCCAAATACCAACAGTGAAAAAGTAGCTTCAACCCCAAACCACCAGCACTATCTCACAGGAGCACCACTCTCTTGTTCTTGTTTTCCACCCCTCCCAGCTGGGATGTATTACATCCTCTCTAGGCCCCCTCTGAAAGTTTTGGCATCATTTGACAAAGATTTCTGTTCTGGGCCATTAATTCATTGACTCTATGCCATATGTGATGTATGGGGTTTTTTTTCTTAGACGGGACACAAAATACAGAACCTTATGAAGAACCTCTTAAAAATAGCAACAGAAAAATTGCAGACTATTTTTATTGTTCACTGGCATTTTATTAACTTAAAGCACTGGGCATTTTCATCATCATCTCTACAGTTCAATAGCATAGCACAGTCATATAAACCTACTCTCAAACGAAGAGCTTTTCTCTTCTAGCTTCCCATACAAAACTCTGGTTATACTTCAAAGTACATCCCCTCCTGCAGCCAGAAAAAGAAGGGGGAATCCTCCATAGTGTCATATCATTTCCACTTTTTCACCTAAAACCAGTAAACCCCCAAGGTGACAGGATACCAGTGCAGACAGCCTGCAAAATTTCCCTGGCTGCCCCTTTTGAAAAGTGCAGCTTGCTGAACTCTCCTGTCTTGTGTCACTCATCACCCTGGGTTGCGGTGAGCAAAATGGAATGACAGCTCCATGACTTAGTGCTATTAATAAAAACAAGCATGCTCACGGTGTGTTTGTGACCAATTTGTAAGTAAATACACGTGCACTGTGTATTTATAGTTCACTAGATTACGTTGTTAAAGAAAACTTGCAGATATGAAAAAAATTGTACCAGAAAATTCGAACTGGCAAAAAAACAACAAAAAAATCGGCATTACCAGGATTAGTAATTGCAACACTTATCACAGAAACCACTGGGTCCTTACAAAACATCTGGGATCTGTTGAAGCCAATGCACAGCATATGCTCCAGCCAATTTCTTCTGATGTACAAAATGCTGCAGTGTTTTGCTATTATACAACACAGAACCATATGAAACACACCCTGTTTCACAGGTTTATTAACAAAATGTCTACCACCAAAGAAACCTCAGGTATGTTACGGCTCTGAATTTCAGCACGGGGCACCTAAAGTCCACAAGTAAACATTTGCTTCCTTCAGCAGGATAGCTGTGAGGAAAGGAAAAGAAGGAAAATTAGCTGAAAAAAACAGCAGGAAGGCAGCTTTTGATTATTTGATATCCGCTAAAAAAAGTACTTGCAATCAAGTATAATATTAAAACTCCACCTCCCCTAGATTCTTGCATTTCCTCCTTTATTTCAAAGCTAGGAAGCTAATCAGAGTTCACCAACTGGAAATGTCCACCTGTGAAACCAAAGGCAAAGCATCACTAATGCTATTTTTAGTTTCTTGACAAGCTTCTAACCAGACATCTGCTTCCACTGCAATAAAGGATGCACTTCGCTTCTGCATGCCCCACATGGAGTTACTCACTGCCCACGAGATGAAAAGCTCCTTCAGACACAGTGAAGATCCCTCTGCAGCCCAAAGGTGTATTTAACTGGTATTGGCCATACATCTCTCGACACTTCTTGCTCTTCAAGATAAGCAAATTAATGCCATGGTCCTGCACAGGAACCTAAACAAAGGTCCCACTGAAGGCAAAGGGACAGCTGAGGTGGACTGAGGAACAGGACTGACAGCACTTTGCCCCTTCTAATGGGAGCATTTGGATACATGGATGGACATGCATCTGAACCAAGAGCAAGACAAAGCTTGGGAATCCAGCCTCTGAAGAGTCTTCTTCTGTCACTCCATGGCAGTAATTCACACTGAAAAAGGAGCAACATGGCTTTGTAAGGAAGATCTTGAATCACGTCAAAATGGAAGATGTGGCTTTTGGCAGGAATATGGCAAAAATGCAGAGGGAATAAAGAAACTTGAGGTGCTGACGCAAACCATGGCCAGCAGTAGGAAATGTGGACTCGCAGTTACCACAAAGTCACATTTTCAACACCTGATCTTACCTTTCCACAGCTTGCAACCTTTCAGTGGGTAAAGGGAAAATAAAAAAGATCCGAGTGTTCAAACTAAGTGTCATTGTCCCCAATCCAGTACACTCACCCAGAACAACTTAACTTCCAAGTCAGGCAGCATGGGAAAGTCATGGATGACATGAGACAACCTGAAGTTTTCTAAGTCCCAAACAAGCTTCCTCAGGTTGGGAACAAATGCAAAGGTTCTCATCCTAAAATCTGGAAGCATACGCTCTATATAGCTGGGCACTGCCCTGCCCGTCCTGCACAGCAAACATTTCAGGAATTGTTTCAGGAACAACAAAACACAGCCCATCGCTTCAATGACCAGAAAGCATGAATAAATGTTTTTGTTCACAAGGAGAGAAAAAAAAATCCAAGCAAGACTGAAAGCATGAGGACCAGGGCAGGGGTGTGTGTTTGTTTTAAAGCGACTACCCGCATCTGCGGGATCAGCCACATTATCCCAGCAACACTGAGAACGCTCACAAAGGCCAGAAATGTCCCCTTTTCAAAAGGGCAGTTTAAACGCTGCAGAAACTGGGTCAGCGACAGGCCACAGAAATACCTAAGCAGGCAGCAGGCACCTCGCAAGCTGCAGGCAGCAGGCTTGCAGCAAAGGCCTGGAATAAAAGACAGAACACACCAAGACAGAAATCAGACAATAGCTATTGAAGAAAGGCAGTTAATAGCAACAAAGCACGTAAAGCACGGGTCAAGGAGTTGGTCAAGTACAGGCCCTTCAGCTCTCTACCCTTCTTCAGTTGCCAGGAATCAAGATTTAGACACAAACCAGAGATGTACATGGCCCACAGCACCAGCAGGCAGGCACAAAAACTGAGCAGGCACGTTAAATTCACAACACAGTAAGGAACTGCAAAACTTATTCTATAATATTGCAAGGCTGCTCACTTGCCAAGGGCAGTGCAGTGCTTCTTGTTCTTCCAGTTTCATTTTAAAAAAACAAAAACAAAGCAAAACAGGAATTACACAATTTTTGCTTATATATAGTTAGTGTATTTATAATCTCTGTGTTCAGGTCTTTACTGTTGTATATTTATTGACATGCAGACAGACACCTTAACTTTAAAATGCTAACCCACAACTGCAATCCACAGGACAATGTAATTCAGCACAAAACATATTTATGTAGGCAAATCTAAGAGGTACCTACGATGTCACTAGTGAGGTCTGACTTGCATTAACAGCTAACACCAAATGCGTGTGCAACAGGACTGTTGCACACATCTGCCAGCCACAGTCAAGAGACTTCATTCTGTTTTGCACAGACCCTTAAAATCATCTGACGTGAACGGAGGTGGTGGTTACCCAAGGTACAAGCAGTTATGAATCAGTCACTCCCTCCTTTCTCTCATTTCACTTCCCTTTTGTTATTGTGTATCTTTCCCTTCATTGTTAAGATTGAAATCTGCTGTTGTCCCTTATCAGTTTTGCCAATCACTTGAAATGAGCAAGCTCTCATTTGTTCCCTACCTACCAGTATCTTTGTTCACTTGGTGTTTTTATCAGGGCACGGCGTTTGGCCTTTCTTTGTTCTATTCACAATCTTTAGCGTTTTTTCACTTGTTACCATACTTTGCCCCTGCCTTTGCCTTTCCGGCAATTACATCCCGTCCTTCCTCTGCTGCCAAATTCTAGCCCAGACATGTTCAGCATCACATCAAGCAGTTTCCAGTGCCAGGTGCAACTTGCTGGCTGCCCAGTCTCTCTCCCCACAGCCAGGCAACCATGCATGGATGGTGGCATCCTGTTTCACCTGGGTTTTGTCTTACCCAACACACTGCTCTGAGCTTTGGTAAGAGGCAACAGTCTAAAGAGGAGAACCCAAAAGAGTCTAAAGAGGTGCACCAAAGCAGACGTGATCTGTAAGCAGCACTCCCAGAGAAAGGTCTGGTAGGTGCAGCGTGCCTTTTGTTTCTGCAGCAGAAAGTCCAGTGGGACTCAAAGTGCAGCCCCTGGCCCTGAAGAACACAAACTGATGAGCCCAGAGGGGATGAAAAGGGGAACAAACTGCACTCAATGCAACCTCGCAGTGTAGTCTGCTGCAAGACAAACACTGACGGGCACCTAGCCAGACAGGGGGAACTTAATGAGGAGAAACAAAACCACCCCTCTACTCCTGCCACATCCCACAGCAAAACCCCACTACCCCTCCACCCAGAGATTTAATATCAAGACACCAGTGTAACCATTGCACTGGGCAGCACTCATGTACTGCCCACTCCAAAATGCTCAAGATTTGTGGCTATTGCATGGTGCAAGAGCTGACCTGCAATGGCATTACTTCAGCCAGGATCTGGTGCTTGATGCCCAGACTGCACCAAAACCGTGAGTGTGCAGCTCTGTGCACGATGACCGTCACTTGTCAATAACTTTGGTAGAGTTCTAAGGTAAGCCTTTTATATTTCAATTTTGAACCCTTCTAATAATCCTTGTTAATCTTAGTTTTCAAGTAGAGAGCAAACAACTTCACACAATGATTTCTGCATTAACTACTGCAAAGGCAACCAGATCTTTTAGGATGACACCTAGTACCTGCAACTGTGACATTTAATTTGTATGAAGATGCATACTTCATTTGTATAGAAATGCAGCATACATCTTCATACTCTAAGCAGTAGTCAAGTAATTACTGTAAAGTCTAAAATTACAGTTTTTTATTTTCTACCAAATGTTACCAACTGTTTTATTAACGAATCAGTGAGATCTGTCCTCCAAGAAAATGAAACAACTGTATTGTCAGATAATTCAGTAGAATTCAACTAGTTTAGCTTTTTATTATACAACTCTCTCAGGATTTAGCTGTGTTGTGCAATGACAACAGCTAACACTATAGGGTAAGTGAAGATGATGGGTTTTACAGGAGGGAAATGTCCCCATAGACCACACCTGTTTATAAAACAGCCAGCCTGGAACAGAGGACTAATTGACAGCTTTTACATATTCCCACCCAGAAAAGCCTCGAGAACACGGTGCACTCTGACGCACTGACACAAGCAGCAAGGAGGGCCGAGAGCCTAAAAAATCCGGTGCACGTGCAATTTCAACTGCTTGCGTAAACTGCACCTCTTGTCCAAGTGCACTACAGCCATGGAGTTAAAAGGCAGCACAACATGCAGGAACCTCAAGACGTTGGAAGCCATTCAAAGGATCTTCCTCACAAATAATAAAAAACAAGCATGCGCCTGTTTTTTCTCTCTCCAGTGCTAAACACATCACACTGAGACTGTTGGCTCAGAGTCAAAGAAGGCTCCAAAGTCCCACTTTGTTCCAAGTGTATTCCCAATGGCAGCACAACACACTGCTCCAACAAATGCCAGGAGATGGCATTAAAGTGCATACACATTATGAGCCCAATTTTGGTCCTACATGTGGCTGCTGAACCTGTTTCTGTCCTCACTGATAAGAAACAAATACCTGCAGCTGAAGGACTGCAAGGAGTTGCCTCATATCATCAACCCCACATGCTGCCCATGGAGGAACTCTTTGGAAACACTCACAAGAAAAATAATGCCAGCAGCAGGATACCAGATGATCTTTTCTTTTCAATTTGATTTTGATAACAACCAGAAATCACAGAAATAATTGAAGCAGTTTCACAAGAAAGGTCAGACCTCAGTGCACCAACAAACTTTAAAAAGTGTTAAGTATTAACATTTGGATTCATTGCTTGACAGTCACTGTCAGCTCTGAAAGAAGTGCGCAGGAGCCAGCAGCAGTACTCACAGTGACTCAAAGCTAGTCCCTAGAGCTCCTAGAAATCTGAGTCTCTATAACAATTCCCTTTTGGATCCTCTCCTGGGACCCACAAAAGCGTTTCAATCAAGCCCTCCATTAATTCAGGAGGGAAAACAGGCTGTAAGAACATGGCAGACTTCAGGGGTCTCAGAGCACAACTAAGAACAACAACAAAAAGAGATTATTAACTTTCTATTCGACCAGATATCAGCATTCACATGATTAAAAAAAGCTGAGAAACTCACCTCAGGAGATAAATGTAAATGTGCTACCAAGAAGGCAGATAGCCATCATTTATATCTACTTTGTAAAGCTGAAACTGCCTATTTAATTCCAAGTTAACTTTTTGTTTTGAGAGGTGCATATGTAAGTAACAACAGAATTATGCTTCACTCTCTCAAAGAAAATAAACAGGACCAAGAGAGAAACATTAAAATAATGAATAGCAATTTAAAAAACTGGAAAGCAATATATAATGATTTATATATGCAAAAGAGTTGCAAAAATCCCTGCCAGGACAATTTGGGTGTAAGGTCACTGATTTTTCATACATGCACAGAGGCTCTCTTATTTATTTATATATTTATTTTTAATTCAGGCTTCTGAAAGTCTTCCTAAGCATTTTGACGTGTGTCAAATTACCATGCTATTGATATATAAGTGTCTCCAAATGCCAGACCAGTTTCAAGTCTTAGTACTGCAAAGGAAGCGAGTTCTTTCATACTGCAAGTGCAGCTATGTTACTGCTTTTGGAACCATCATGTTGGCCAAAAAAACAGTTTTAGGCTTAATAAATATTGAGTTGTTTTCTGCATTTCGCATATTTCCTTCCAGAACATGCTGTTGCAAACAAACATTTTAAACTTTTTCTTTCTAAAATCCAACTCTGAAACACAACAAAACCATGAACCAGGGTCAAAACAGCCCATACTTTCGACAGCACTGAACAGGATACACCATCTTGACTTTCTCTTTTTTATTTCCAAGTCGTTACAGCTTCTTCGTGTGTCCTCACAAAGCTTTAAAGCTGAAGTTGGCTTTTATCAGGCAGTAACTAAAAGCATTATTTTGCACTCCAAATTTCTTGATTTTTGCCATGTGTGAAGTTTGGGTATGAGGTGGGTCAGATGGTAAACAACTAGCTAGAGCTCTGTGACAGCATCTTGAAGCAGACAGGGGAAGATGACAACTTCAGCAAAAGAACAGAGACCTAGTTCTCACCTTCCTCTCAGAAAATACTTTTCCTTCTTTTCCTCATAATTCCGAGCAAAAAAATCTACTTCACTGTCTGTGGGAAATTCCCGTGTTTATATGAAGTCCAATTTTTCTACAGAAAGTAAGGTTTGTTTTGTACACACACACAATATATCCTTAGTTATCCTTGTCTAATTATATTTCCATTGCTATTTCTAAGTTACTAAGACAAACACACACACACAAAAACAACAACAAAACCCCCTCAGTTTTATACTCAATTTGTATACCACTTTGGGTCCAGGAGGTGGAGAAAGAAGATAAGGTGACAACACCACCAGCTTTGTTCTCTATCTTCCTCTTCTCAGTTGGCAGCCTGGACATAACATAGAATGGTGGACCCCTGAGACAACAAGCAGACACCTAAATTATTCATACTAATCACATGTTTCTCCCAGGTGACTGGCTTATTTGATGAAAGCAAACTCTTCCACAAATACAAGGCAAATATTTGTGGTGAGTACTCAGAACACTGCAAAAGAGTTAATACACACTGTTGTCACATGCAAGAATAATATTTGATACATACTGTTCCCCAACCTGAAGTGGACAGTGCCCTTCTGTCCTGATGAACAAGGGAATTGGTCATTTTGCAATAACCACCAAAAAGAAAAACCACCAAAGCAGATACTGAAGAAAGTGGATAAACAATGACATCCAAAACAACGTAACTAGGATGTTTTTTACAACTCAGGTTTGAAGTTATAACTAATACTGAACTGTAAGTGATGTTGATATTGTTTTCTTGTTCATCTTTTTACTTATGTCACTATGGCAAACACCAAAACTACTGAAAAGGCTCCTTCACCTACTTGTCCAAAAGTCATGCAGCCAGAGCCACTGCCAGGGCATGAGCACAGCTTTCCTAGAGGACATTTCCTCATCAAATAAAAATATGTGAGTCATTAAAAGCTAAGTTTGTGTCATGTTTGAGTACCTATGAAGATGAGAGCCAGGTAACAGCTGTGCCTATAGCTCTTTATTACACTGCATTAGATAGATTTCAGGACCCTTTATGCTCTGCTTATAATAACCAAATCAGAGTACTGGGGTTGATCATTCAGAAGCAGACTCTACACAAATTCCTACAAGTGATCAAACTGTTGTTTAGACTTTCTTCTATTTTGTCATAATTTGCCAATCTGCAACAGCAGAAAAACTGTGAAGCTAAATTCTTACACTGTCAATTTTCAGACTGCTGATACTGGTCTACGATTCCAGATGTCTACTGTTTAACTGCAAAATGGTAAAATTACTGTAAATTAATCTTCTTATGGGCAACTAAGAAACAGCTATTATGGAGGTGAAAATAATTTATTAATAATAAACACACAGACCAAAAGCTAAATCCTTCGTGGCCCACTGCCCACAAATCAGAAGGACTAGCCTGAGATTAACAGACATCTGAAATCCATTACCAGTGCATTAAAACGTAAACATAGAAGCATAAGAAGAAAGTTCCTATTCTGAACTACTTATACTACAGAAGCAGCAAGTAGCGGGGGGGAGGGGGGCACAAAGTTTACTAATGAACATGGACAAACACGCCATAGCGGATGTTTACTTTTGCTTTTCTTTGGTTTTTTTTTCCCCTCTTCTCTAAACACACAAAATGTGTCCCAACATCCCTTTTTTCAAAACAAGGTAGGTTAAGTTTAACAAGAAAAATGCCATGTTCCCAAGCAGACTTGCACAGCCCTCACAGCATGGAACTGGCCTGGCATTAAAAGCTGACCTTCCCCATGTGTTTGCTGAATGACTACATCAACAGGCTGTGCCACAAGATCTGTCTCTGCTCTCACACAGCTCTGCAGCCAGTCCTGAACCAAACACAATGGGAAATAAGACACCATATGCTCTTATCCCACCTGCTCAGACCAGGCTTGTCCTAACTCAAAAGGGCATGCATTGTGCGTGGGCTCTGTCCCAAAGCACAGGCTATGGGGAGTTTACCAAGCGCCAAAAATAAAAACAAAACATGCACAACAAATGATGTACACGTGTGTGCACCAGCTTGCAACTGTCCACACGGTGCTGCCACTTGCCACACCATCCACCCAAAGTCCACGAGCTGTCCCCTATGCTACCCATCATGCCAGTGCATATGCTTTACCCCACTCCAACCCACAGCCATTGACTCGAAGGCATTACTCCTAACACACAAGACACTGTCCATCTCAGCCTCACACTTTTGAGGATTGACCTGCTCATCTGCTTCATCAACAGTGAGCGGAACAGCAGATCTGGACTCTTCCCCAGCTCCTCCTGCACTGCAGATAAGGCAGCAGAGTCAGCCCTGGCACAGGTACCACCACACAACCACCCATCCCCACAGCAGGACAAACGGCAGGGGCAGGAAGAGGCATGTCTGAAGGACTGAGGAAGAGCAAAAAGATGCCACAACGTCCGGACCAGTACCACACCAGCAGGGGTGGGGCTCCCTGAGAGCACTGTGAGACAAGCAGAACACAGATGACATCCTGCAGGTGACACAGGGCACCCGTCCCACACAACAGAATGTAGCATTGAGGAAGAACTTCCGTGCACATTTTCAGCTGATGCTGCCAGAAAGCAACAGGGAAACGAACCAGAGAATGATTACAAGTAAATATTAACCTCGCAATAAATCAAGTTCTTCTAATCCAGAGAATTTTTAGGGCTGCACAAGGCAGGGAACAGCACCCGGCAACAGAGTGCAAGGCCTCCTCTTCCACTGGCAGTACAGAAACTACAACCATTTCAGGCATGGCCCAGACAAAAACTAAGAAAAAAAGTAGAGATGCCATAAGACAGTATGCAAAAGATCTGCAGAAGATAGAGTGAATAGAAAGTGAAGGAATTATTAACAGAGGAAGACAAAGAAAGAACTACATAGGCACCAAAATGTAAAGCATAGTTTATTTGTCGTTTTTAAACAGGTCATCACAGGTGAGAAAGTTTCCTCCGGTAGCACATATCCACAAACACAATTTCTCCACACACACTAATCCCTGTGCAAACAATGACCTCACAGCCCCAGCCTGCTATTTTTACCAGTATAGAAACTGGTGTTTCCATAGCAGCATATGTGGCTTTTCAAGGCACCATGAGCCATAATAATGCAGAAGTGCCAATCTGCAACTACCATACCAAGATTGCCTCTATTTCTCAAAGTCATCACCCACAGATGAGAAAGTCCATTTTAGACAGCATACAAGCTGACACACATCAAAGGGTCTCTGGTCCAACCATGAACACCCTCCAGCCCAAGAGGGTGCACAAAAGTGAGAGAAATATACACATTCCAGCAGAGCTTGTTCAATGCAAACAGACAAGATTTTGATGATGAGTGTGACTGTAATAGTTAGTCTAAGAGTAATTAAATATGGTCACACATCACCTTTAGAGTATTTCCATCAAGGTCAAGTAGGACCTACAATGAGGACAGAAGCCTGACAGCTCTTTGCAAACAAGTGCAAGATTGTCATTCACCATTATCTCATGATCATAGAAAGCCACAGGGTCATCCCCTCCGTTTGGTGTGAAACACTGCACAGCTGGCCTGGGCAACTTCTCTCATTTATGAAATGTCTGAAAACAATTTAGAAATAAAGAATAAAACAATAGCTGAAACATTTGTAACTGCACAGCACTGCCATGCAATGTCACAGGGAAAAAACCAAAACACATTTTTTGCCCCCTGTACCATCAGGCAAGCAAGGCAATTTTGTAAAAGGACCAGTATTTTGGAACAAGCAATGCACACAGGGGAAGAGCTGTCCCTAACAGTATCTAATACAAAGTTCAGCAAGGCAAAGTTCATCAGTGAATCGACTGCCACATAAAACAGAGATAAACAACGCAGCAGGAGTTCAGCCTGTCACCCTAGCTGTGCCTGGCAGAAGCATAAGGAAGGAGAGGAAGAGTAATACCGATTATTTTGGAAGAAACTATCTGTTTCTTCAACTACAAGAGAACTTCCAATTTCATTGACCTCTTGCAATTCTTTTCAGTAAGCTGCTTTTAGTCCAGTTTCACAATATCCTGTGTTCCCTATAGGTGTTTCCATAGGGATTTTCACCTAAGTATTACAGGTGGGTGTGTCCATCTCAATTCTCCTCCTTTACTTCTAAGGATTATATAAAGTAAATTTAATTTCTTTAGGCATCCAGTAAAATTTTAAATTAGGAGTCCCTTGGTATCTAGACAAAAGTGGAAGTGGGGGACAACAGCCACGACTTATCAATTAAAAACAAAAGTTAGCCAATATAAAAAAAGGTTTTAGTGCTAACCACTAAAAAATACATTCTGTGCATACTGCAGAAATTGCTACCTTATGCAAGTGCAGTAATGGGACTAAAAAGCTTTCTCCCAAGAAACTCAATGCTTTCTCTACAAAAAACTTTTCTTTTTAACACACATGGATTTTTTGCTTCTTTTGTAAAACAACAATTTTAAAAACCACTAAAACTTAATAAAAGCAGCTTTTACTATTACAAGTTAAGCCCAAGCATATATTCTAGGAAAGGTCTTCATGTAGTTAGACTTACCTTCGAGGTAAGTTTAATGACAATCTAAATGATCAGTGGTACTCCATACCAGCTTAGGTAGAAAATATTAAGATGGTTCCTTTCAGACAGTTTAAGCACTCAGTGGCACTCTCAGAGCTATTTTTCAGCTTTTCATTTTGAAACACTTTCTCAATGGATAATCACTTTGATTTTAATAAAAGTTATTTTAAAAATAAATATAGCATAAACCTTTATTCTTTTTTTAATATTCAGAGATTTCTGCTGGCACAAAATCAATTTTTATTCATTTCAGTTAAAAAAAGCAGTAGGAAAAAGAAAATCTGGTTGATCCTAACCTATTTTTCAATGTTTCTTCTCCAGCCTTAGCCACCACCCAAGCAAGTTATCTGGTGGACAGGCATACCACTAGTCCCATGCCACTACTTTCCAACTGGACTGTCAAAAATTATGGCACTAAGACCACAGGCTTTTTCGAAGGATGAGTCACCTCTGAAGTGTCTTAATACTCCATCCACAGCGCCAGACCTCATTTGTGCCTCTCAAGTAGAGCTGAAGTCGTGGCCAGGGAGAAATTGCAACGTACAGCCTCACAATGCGAAGCAGGCTCATTCTCCCACTGCCACTCTGGATTCTTCCTGAAGCAAACATTATAACTGTATTTCTTAAGTATTCCCTAAACCCTCTAGCAATTCTGCAGTCTGGGCACCTCAGCTGCTTTGCTCTCTCTCAGGCAGCTAGTAAGCTACTCCCTTGTTACCTCTACCTTCAATTTCTCCTCCACATGTGGAGCACTGCTTCACAGACACAGCAAAACAACAGGATTAGGAGTAATTCCACCAAGCAATCAGGAGAGGTCAAAGTGCTGGGCATCAGCTGTCACTCCCAGGCTGCAGTGACACTCTAGCAGGAGTCCACTGGGAGCCGATACCATCTACTGCCCCAAGCAGCTCCAGTCCACAGGGTCAAATGCTCTCCAGTGATCAAAGGCAAAGGTCCAACAGAAATGCCTGACTGAGCCAACTGCATCACACTCGGAATTTCCCTACCACTTGATACCTATCTACTCAAGGCAAAATATGCCCTGCCATAGGAAAAGGCTGGAAAATGTGTTCTGCCTGGCTAGTTTCATTCCATACTTCTAGTATTTTATGGATTTCCCTTCTCATAGACAATCACTGTGCATCACATATCAAGAATGTATGCTTCACACCTTGAGTACAGCAGTTTATTCTGGTGCAAATGTTCCTTAATGTGGCAGCTGCAAAACTGCATCCTCAAAGGCCTCTCTCCAGAAGTCCTCAAAACCCAAGTACTAACAATGTCATACATGTGAAATTACTTTTTTTTGTAGTCCAATCATTACTTCCTTGAAGCAGAAAGCTAAAAATTTTGAATTTAGCATCATTTGTGCATCACCTACTGTCTCTTTATTTGTGCCAGACTTCTGCCTTTCACAGAATCAGATTATGTTGAATTGGAAGGGACCCACAAAGATCATCGAGTCCAACTCCTGGCCCTGCACAGCACCATCCCCAAGAGTCACACCATGGACCTGAGAGCATTGTCCAAACACTTTTTGAACTCTGCCAGGCTTTGTGCTGTGACCACTTCCCTGGGGAGCCTGTTCCAGAGCCCAACAAGAAAAGGTGAAAAATCTTTTTTCTAATATCCAACCTAGACCTCCCGACACAATTTCAGCCCATTCACGTCCTGTCTCACTACGCTGCTTTAGCAAGCACATACACCTTCAAAATTTGCTATTGCCAGGTGTGGCAACCAAAGTCACCAGGATGAAGGGGTGGGAGTACAAAAAAACAAAAAAAACCCCCAAAACAAAAAAACACCCTCCAAACACAACAACAAAACCTCTTCTTGTCAACACTGTCATGGACTGTTATGAAAGGCATCTTTTCACTCCTGACTTTCAAATGTAAGAAAAAGGTTTTAAGGAAACTGGAAGCTTTTTAATAGGCTAGTCCAAATACACAACTTTAATTCTGTCAAAGTCTGTGGCGTGAGGCAGTACTGAAGTGTCTACTGTGCTGCATTTCTTATTTCAGAATCTGATCCCGACAGACACAAAACAGCATGAAGCAACCTGTGGAGGCATCCAAGCAATCAAAATAGCAGGAATTGTAGGGTGGAAATCAAGGAGTTGATAATGATCTTCTCCTCACTCAAGGCAGCTGCAAACCCATGGACCTATAAATCAACCATTTCTCATTCAGCTCTGAAACAGCTCTTCACAAAAATTGCTATTTTGACAATGTCTTTTACCTCTATGCAAATTTCTCTATTTGTTAAAGCTAAACGTAAAGCAGAGCATTAAGACCACATCCATCTCCCTTGTGCACTTGCCACAAGAACAGCAAACCAAGAAGACCACCCCAAAAGGAAGATCTTATGATGCACATGCACAGGAAGTCCGTTAAAAGACGGTTAATACTTCACTGCTTTTGTTGTGTTTGTTTTTTTCAAAGTAGGTTAGCAACCTCCCAGGGAACCCACTAACCTAGAATTAAAAACTGAATGAAACAATGTTTTGGAAAGAGACTTTCTCCTTTATGCCCCAAGATGATGAACTCTGTATACTACCCTCATCTCTGGGGAAATTTCTGATTTCTTTATCTCCTTTAACTTCTGCTAATACCCTACATTAAGACGCTTTGCTTCTAGGGGCTTCACATCAAATTACAGTAGCTTCAGCTGATTTCCCCAGGGCATGCAGTCAAACAATGAGATGAAGATGCTGCAAGCTTCAGGTTTTGCTGCTACAGGAAAAAGAAATCCCCATGATTTCACCATATAGTAATGTAAGCCAGGGGAATGAAAATTAATCTGGAAATAAACTAATAAATTCTAATCTTTCCAATGTACCTTTGCTGGCTCTTCTTCACGAAGCCTACATTATAACATTCCTTCAGTATACAGAGCACACACAGGTCTGTGTATGTGTTTACCTACAGCAGCAAATCAAAATAGTTTAGAAGATGCACACAAGCCAGGATCTGTTTAGGCAAGTTTCCTGAAGCATTTCAGTATGACAATTGAAGGATGTTTCCACCACAGAAGTGAACCTCTACAAACTTCACTCCCAAAAAGCAAGTTCATTTTTGAAAATGAATAATTACTAGAAAAAATTTTAAGCACCTGAATGACCAAAAAAACCCCCACTTTTTAAAAATAATCACTCCAGTTAAATCACTTTTTCCTCTCCAAGTCTTAAGAACTAATTATTTTCAATAATATTTTTATTATTACCATAGTAGCCAATTACCCCATCCATGTCCAGAGAAAAATAGCCATGTAGAGATTTTTTTTTCACCTAAATTACATCTCTCTGCCTACTAAGGAAACAATCAGAAACAATCTTAAGCACAGCATTAGAGACTGCTGCCTTCTGACTACCTCTCAATAAAAAAAGCATGCAGGTAATAAAGTTACGCAGTAAAAATTCTGCATCCAAAACATAACAGCTCCCAGATGAAAAAACCAGAAACTTCTGTATTTGTGCAGGGAAATGCAGTTTTCCGTAGTTTACCCTTATTTTCACAAGAGAAGGCAGAAAAAAAAAATCCCCTCTGCAGGTAGGAATTGGGGCACTTAGGCAAGCACAAGTAATCAGCACCAGCTGTCAGCAGCCGCAGTAATTCTCACATCCTGTTTCCAAACCATCTTTGTAATTCCCACGGAGATGAAGCACAGGAGCCTTAATGTGATGCTGGGTTCAGATGAGAAGGCTCCCAATGGGGCAGAAGGGGAAACACCATGTGAAGAAGGGTTGCAGTGTAGGACAGACCCAGCATAACCATCTCCTTCCCACCCCGCAGGCTTACCCCTTCTGCCAGCTCCCAACAAGGCTCGTGTTTTATCCCATCTATTTGCTCTCAAACCTAAGCTAAGGGCAAAGACTGAAGATAAATGAGAAAAGCATTTGTGGCTAACTGCTGCCATCAGAAAACGGTGCTGTTACACATGTTTATTTAAAGTCTTGTGATCTTTCTGGCTGGCATGGCACTGAAAGCTGTAACCACATTAACACATACTAAAGGAAGGAAGTGTTTCACTGGTAGATGTCCAAGCATTTTAACCTGGACGTTCAGAGGAAGCAAAATTTGTATTTAAAAAATACTCTGTGATGCTATCTATTTCCCCAACCCTCCAAAATACAGAAGGCCTGATACTAACAGAAACAGCAGAGTTGTGGCTACAGTCTTGAAGAGCTTTATTATTTAACTGATTTCAAGACATAAGGGCAGAATATTTATTGTTCCATAGCAATGCATTAATAAACCTTTGGCTTTAAATCTCCTTCACCTCTTCCCATGCCTTGGTGCAAATTAACACTCCAAGACTACTTACATTTACAAATTTTGTAATGGAAAACTCTCCCCTGCCTGAAAATAATTAATTACAAAACATACAACAAAAAATTAATAAGCATTAATTTTATTCTGTGAAAGCAATGAGAAGCAAATCCAACTTAGAGACAGGATTAGGAGAAAGAGATGCAAGAAGGTATTCTGTGCTTGCATACACTGAGCATAGTTTTTTGGTTTTGCTAATAAATCAATATTAACATTAAGCTGAAAAAATTGTGAGCCACAAGTAATAAAAAACTATTTAACATGCAGGAGAAAAAAGAAATTTTTTAGTGGTTTGCTCAATTACACTTTGGTATTTCCTAAAGCAAAAACCAAAATGAACTTAAATACTCTTGCTTCCATTGGAGTTCAGCTTACCTTTGCTCTTGTGGATGCTCTTCCACATCCTCCTCCGAATCAGCCTGACAAACAGAGAAAACACTGTGTAAGAATCTCAGAACTGCAACATGCTACACTGGACACATGTACCACTTTTAACTCCATCACAGATGGATTCTCGTGTGACTTCCTTGCAAAACAAATTCAGAAATTTAAAATTCCTACAACTCCTTCACGAATCAAGTAAGGTGGTTGATGGACATCCCATTTGAGGTTTCAGCTCATCTCGCAAAAGATAAATGGTGACTTAACTTGGCTACCGGGTTGCTTCTTCCCAAATGCTGACTGAACACGCCCATTTTCCATTTATGCAAACGCATCCAGACAAAATCCACTCACACACAGAACTTCAATCTAAGGCCATCAATTGCCCTCAAACTACAGGAAGACTATTTCTTCCACTTTCAAATTATCTGCCACCATCAGTAAACTTCAATAGCCAGCACCTGAGGAAATAGGATGCAGAAGGCCTTGAAATGCAGATCACCTGTCAATGCCAAAAGCAAAGGCAAAGTACCACACGCAACTGGCAAGGTGAGGTCCCAAGCCCAGATCTTATCACTGATTAGCAGCACATACAGAAAGCAGAGAGAGCAGAAGCTCTGAACACATCATCTTAGCTCAGTTGCTGGACTCAGGTAATTTTCAAGACATGCAGCTGAACTGTGTCAGCTTGCAGTTCACCACAAACCACTTTGAGCTGTCTACAGAAATGAACTCAAGTGTTGGTTCAATGAGCTCCCTGCAGGAAATCCATTTAAAACAAGGAGGTAGCTACTCTGAACCAGCCAAGATCTCCAGGAAAGCTTTAGGTACAACTCAAAATGAAGTGTGTTACAGCCACTCAACCCCTGCTGATGAAACCAGGTACAACTTTAGGGAGATTAACATTTTTCAGGAGGAGGTCAGTCATCCTGCCAGGAACAGCTGTGAGTTTTCCCTGCTTCTGCTTCTGCAGGTGATGGTTCTACGAGACATGAACCACAGACCTTAGCAATGAAAAGGTAGGGGGAAAAAAATCTTTTAAAATTAAAAGACTGTATTTTCCACCACCCCTCCTACATGTTTCCCACGTAAGCATATCACGGAACAGGCCTCAAGCCACCAGCTTTGACTCTACCTCCTATTTTCACTACATACTGGAAAAAAAACCTCACCTATAAACACTAAACATCTTTCTACAGGCTTCAGATGCTTATGCAGATCAGGCAGCCCTACTTGCCTACTGAATGGGACAGGCAGCAGGGATTTCTGAAGGCTTGAGCTTCATAAAGTGAGGAAAAATGACAACCACACTACAGCAGCAAATATGGTTAATGTTAACATTAATATAATAATTAACATTATTGTGTCTAAAATAATGACCTTATGACTAATATTAATATAGATCTTGCCAGAAGCTACCAGATGCATCTGAACTTCCATCTTTTGTCACAAGCAGCTCATACAAGAGAAGCAGCACAGCCTCCACCATAACATAAGCAAATCTGGAACGAGACTGACAGGGAAGCACAAGTTAATTTGAGGACTTGACAATCTTTCTGTATGCCTGCCCAGAGGTTGGAGACACCATGCTAATTGTCCAGGATCTGCAGTACACCACAAAGCTCTTCAGCACAGATCTACCTAGAGGTCCCAGCACCTGACCCCTATGAAGACCCAGCCATCTCCTCTAGAGACCCTGCTAAGCCTTGCTGTTAGACTCCATTAGGATGGCACAATACAAACCCATCATGTTTTCCAGCTTCTCCAAGCCCCTTTTGTACTCCTAGGACCTCAGTACAATACCAAGCAGAACTAGAGGATTCCTTATCCACCTTCTCCCGAAACAGCTCCTCTGCCACAGCCAGAACGCAAGCTATCCTCCTTTTAATTTAAATGGCTTAGTTCCTCCTTTAAATGGCTTAGCATCTGCCAGGCATCAGAAACCTGGGCCTGTGTCTTTACACTCTGCTCACCCTTAACACTAGCCACCTTACCATGTCTCCTCTTCACTTTTCACCAAGCAACAATGAAGCAAATTTCCCAATCTACAGTGCAGCCACAGCACATCTCAACTGTGCAAGGAAAAAAAATTAAAAATCACCCTCAACTCTGATCACACACAGACCCCCACCTCCAGCTTTCTCCTATCTTTCTCCTATCCTTCACTCCAGGCTACACGTTCCTGTAGGCTTAAACTGAGGATTTAGCCCTGCAAAAAACTTTTAAAAAATAATAAAAAATGCAAAAAATAGCATTCTCAAACTACAGGAGTACAGGGGGAGGAATGGAACACCTCCTGAAAGTTAAAATGCAGTTCCCAGCAGTCTACCTATGAAAAGAAAAAATCCACTTCCTCCAAACCTTATCCTGAATACGGGGCAGGTGCTTATCTTGTGCTGGAAAGCCCTTGAAAGCGCCCCTCTTGTGTCACACAAGTCTCAAGAGCGTGACCTGACAGCTACTGCATAATCTGCATGGCCAACCAGCCCCAAGTCCTATCAGCACCATCCAGAAGCTCAGCTGGGAGTCTGGAGAAGCCTTTTAACAGCCCAAAAATGAACACAGTTCCCACCCCAAGTCTGTCTCAGACTTTCACACAAATTGCGTGTCTTCAGACAAACCCTGCTTTGAAGTAGGTGACTCTGTACATTTAATTTGTGCACAGCTGATGGGATCATTAATGACACGCTGCAGTGCCGTGTATCTCTGATGAATATATGGAAGATCAAGGTCTTCATCAGCTTTCGAAACCAGTAGAACAATTAACCTTATTAGCCCCTGAGCTGCACTGAAGAAGAGAAACTAAAGACAAGCTGCTACTACTTGGGAGAAGAAAGAAAGAAAAAAATCTTTCAGACCTGAGCAGAGCCTTGTAAGTGAAAACTCAAGCAGGAGCTCTGTGTTTGTCCAGTGTCTATAACAACCATGATACTACGGTATCTTTCTCTAAAATTCAAGCACCTGAAACACTGTCACAGTAAAGTGAAACAAGAAGTTATTGTAATCTCCTTAGTATCTGCAAGCAAACTGAAACACTCACAAGGTGTTCCTCTAAGGAAACATCTCGCTTATCTCCTACATGTGACACACAAGAGCAGTAGAAAACCCATCACATCAGTCAAACACTGCACTGACACCAAAATAAAGTTTGATATATACTGACTTTGATGACACTGTCATTTTCAGTCGTGATAACAAGAACTACAACTTAACCTTCAATATGTCATTTTAAGGTAGTTCCTCCCTCCAAACTGAAGAGACTGAAGGGAAAGCACTCTGCAGGTACCCAACCCTGCCTTCAGATGCTCCTAGTAACAACCTACATGGTTTCTGACAGACAGAAACATGCAACTATGACTCTCTGATACCTCTTTTAAGTGGTGTAGGCCATGAACAACAATTGACATTTGTGCTTCTTTCACACACTTGGGGAAACAGCTGGCCTGATACCCTTACTGCACTTTTCCTTGTCCTCTTTCCTCTCCTTTCCAGCAAACATAAAACATAACTAACTGCCTTTCAACTTTGCACTGAAGTGCTACAACCTGGCTGTCAATATTGGGAGCTTTTTCAGCCTTTAGTGGTGAATGGTTTGGGTGTCAAGTCTTACATAATGGAGCTTTTCTCCCAAGCATTTTACTTAAGTAAGTATTAACAAGTTGCAAACAAACATGCAAAACCACAAAATTGTAAGGGGTCTATAAAAACCACAACTGCTCTAATCAAGTCTCTCACACTCAAGATTTTCCATGTCAAAATCCCACTGGTTTTGAAAGAAAAATCCAGCTGCCCATCCCAGGGACATTTGCTATAAAAGGAAGGTTAAGGGCAAGGAGAAGGAAAGGAAGGTCATGGGTGCTCCATGGTTACCCCACACTTCACACCACCTTCAACAAGAAAGAAGAAACGGGCACAAGGGAATACAGCCACCACATCCAATTGGGAAAACCAGCTGGTCCCAGAGCTAAAAACGGAATCCAGGAAGAAACACTGAAATGCTGGAGGAAGCAGCAGACCAGTGGAAGACAGTCAGCCAGCTGGATACAGCCAGCTCCCCCTCAGCCCCGGCACAGGAGCCCACGCACACGCTCACCAACTGCAGTGCTCCGGGCACCCTTCGGGCTCGGCTGCGGAGCAACAGCAGCAGGAGAGCCATCCCCAAACAGCTCTGCAGGCTTCAGAGCACGCCGGAATCAAAAGCCCACAAGCACTAGGGGAGGGGAAAAAAGGAAAAGCACAAATATGTATAAGAGGGAAGCTGGGAGGGGGCACATGAGAAGCACAAACAATGAAAGGGAAGCAGGAGGAAACAGAAGGTAGAACATGCAAGCGGGGTGGAGGCGCGGGGGCCCTGGGCGGCTGCGCTCCAGCATGCAAATTCATGCAGTTCACGTAGACAAAGCGATGCTGTGAAAGGCCTAGAATGCAACTACAAATATTAAAACGCTTTGTTTCCCCTCTCTCACCCCTTAACGCGATGTCTTTATTCGCTACATGCTCCTGGAACAAAAGCATGTGCAGGCAACCGGATGGCTGAATGGGTTACCAATCCATCCAACTTTCATCCTCAAATTCTGCAGGCAGCAAGGAATGCTCAAAACTGCTCTGTCACAGGCAGGCAGTTGATGATGCATGGAAAATAAGATAATAGTGTAAAGCCATGACAGAAAGAGAAAAACATCCATCAGACAGCATTGGTAACCCGCCAGAAACAGGCTAAAGGGCTGGCAGACAGGGCAACCTAATCCATTTTCCTGCTGAGAGCAGTGGAAGGGAGGTGCTTCAGCAGAGGAATAGGCACAGTTCCTTCCCTGGATTTTTCACTTCTGCAGGCGAAATCCTCATTGGTGCCACAATCCCTCCAAAAAGATGCAAGAAAAACAAAATCAAGGGGCAAGAACAATCCTATTCCCAAAGTCTTCATCAAGACCCATCTTCAAACACAGGAATGAAGCAACTCTTGGATATTCCCTACCAGACAACATTTATCATCCACTGAAAAGCCAGGAAGTTCTTCCTGTTACTACACCCTGTCCATCACATCACCACTGCTGTGACACATGAACACGGGGGAACAACCCTCATCGAGAGTTTAACTGAGAAAGTCTGTTCTCGCAAGAAAGAGAACATGGAAAACCTCCTTGCAGCAGCAGTAGGTCAGACCACTTTTTTTTAAGTGAAACGTGATCAACAAGCAATAAATCTCTTGCAAGTTTAAGCATCTCTCTAACAAAGGGCAGTCAGATGTTCACAGATGTAGCGATTTTCCAGATCTCAGGAACTGATGCTGGCGTCTCCACTGATGCCCCTCACCAACCCAGCAGTCACCCAGGAGGGCAATGATGCTGACATGCCTTCAGGACCTCACAAACACCACAGAGGATTGTGGCTGGATGGGCAACCTTCGACTCTTTGGGCATCCAGGGAAGAGCCATGACCAGCCACTGCATGCCAGTGCCACCACTCCACAAAAGAGGTGTTGAAAGGGTCCCTCACCACATCCACAGGGACTTAGGGAAGCCTCTTTTCCTTCCTCACCACAACAAATGGAAAAGGTGGTTTCAAGTGTGGCCAAAGGGCCCAAGTCCTACAGGGGCTGAATAAAGCCCAAGTCCACATGGAAACAAAAGAGCAAGCATCAGGGTCAGGCCTGTAACCAAATTTTGGTCTTAAAACTTATTTGAGGAACCCAGGTCCTTCTGTTCAGCTTGAGGAGTCACTGATGCATCAGATCCTGCAGCAGTCCTCAAGCTCAGAGGGGAAAACCATGCAAACCAGTCAATGCACCACTAGTACTCAGAGATCAGCATATCTGACATTTAACCTCTTAAATCAGCAAGCCTATTGTGATTTACTTCTCACTACCACAATTGAAGCCAGAAGACTTTTTTTCTTTCCTGCATACCTCATGTAGCCTCTAATCATGAAGTGATGGAGGAACAGCAGCCTCAGCTTCGTCTTCGCTGCTGCAAGAACTGAACATGGCTCAACTATGCCAAATTCATGGGTCATTCATGCCTGTTTTTTCTTTAGCCAAGCAAAAGCTCATTTTTATGAGGATGCTCAAGAACAAAGCATTTTCCAAGAGGACCTAATCTCCTCAGGAAGTAAACATCACGTCATCATCACTCAATTGTAGCTTTGCTATGAGAAGCAACTCTAAACACTACATTACACAGTTTTACATCTAATGCATCTTAATATCTTCAATGTACAGAACACAGATGCAAAAGGCTGAGCTCCTCAAGCATCTCTGCACAGGGAGATCTCTGCACACCTTCCCTCAGCTACTACCACATCTGTAACAGGCAAAATCTCAATAGCATAACAGATGTGTCTCATAAAATTATTAGGACATGCAATAGGTAATACTTTCATAACACCACAGTAACAAAATGCTGAGTCCTGGTAAGCAGCATCAATTGTTACCTAGCTAAGACACAGCACTTCTGCTATTTTTCCTTACATTAATGGATGTCAATGGCTGAGCACTAAACAGAGAATGATATACGGGCTTAAGACAAATAAATTACCCGCTTTTGCCCCTCATATAAGATGAAGTCCCTAAGGACTGCTTCTTCCCGTTTATGAGCCTGGTGCCTTGAAGTCTAGAAGGCCGAGCTCAACATATGGCAGAGTCCGTCAGTGTGAGTTAAATGATTGCCTCAAATGCCATAAACTCCAGACCCCGCTTCCAGCGTCCCTCCTCGCTCACCAGCCCCGCCGGGCATTGTACCATATCGGTTCCTCTCGCCGACACAGAATTTATCAAATCTTGTTACTGCCCAACGAAAGTGGCTAGACAAGACCAAAAAAATGCGCTAGAACTAGAGGAACGGCACCATAAATGATGTGTCATTTAAGGGGGAAAAATGGCTTCACCTGAGCAGGCCTGAGATATAAATACATGCATACGCGACAAGCACATCTAGTACGTTCCGACCATAAATGCATTCGTTACAAAAAAAAAATACAGAGTGGGAAAAAACCCCCCTAAATAGAAAATTAAATGAAGCCGAACAACCACGCGGCTGGCGCAGGCTGGGGGGGTCGCGGGGACGGGGCCGCTCCGTGACAGCAGCGGGCGAGGCCGCCCCCGCCCCCGGGCCCCAACACACCCGCACACCC
>VXBB01016792.1:980911-1026340 GCA_013399915.1 Illadopsis cleaveri | reverse complement strand
GCGGCTGCGCCCGCCCCGCCCCGCAGCGCCGCGCACATGGCCCGGCAGCAGCCCTGTCGCCCCGCCGCTCCCGCAGGCGCCCGAGCCAAGTCCCCCGCAAAGCAAGAGGGAGGCGCAGGAGGCGTTGTGGAAAAACCGAATCGGTTTTGTTACTTCGGCTGTGCTGTCGGACCGCGAGCTGCCCTACACCCCGCTCGCCGTTACGCCCCTGTGGGAAGTCACCGCGCCGGGGTCCGGGGCTCCCCGGTGATTTTTAGACACAAAAAAGCATGAAAAGTGTGAAGGGAAGAAACCAGGATGCCGCGCGAAGCGGGAGGGGAGAGCGCAGCGAGGAAGGCAGGGGCGCGTGGTAAGGGGGAAGACAAAGTCCCCCCGATCTATTGCAGATCACATGGAATCGTTAGGGCCGGAAGGGATCTCTGGACATCATCGAGTCCAACCCCCTGCCAAGGCAGGGTCATCTGGAGCAGGTGACACAGGAACTCCTCCAGATGGGTTTTGAAGGTCTCTGGAGAGGAGCACTCCCCGATCTCCCTGGGCAGCCTCTTCCAGTGCCACCAGTCTGGGTAATTTGCCTCAGTATTCCTTGACTGCTTGGCAGCGCTGTGTGTTGAGGGTCACTGCTGCTGTTCAGATCCGTTTCGCTCTTAAGCAACTCTTCAGGTGCCTGTTGGATCTCTCGGGGAATTACACGGTGTTTGTAAAACAGAAGTGTAGGACAGAGCCCAGAGACAGTTGTGAGGGTCACACGGTTTTAATATGCATCTCACATACCCTTCTAATTGCATTTAAAAGTCCCGTCTGTTAAGAAAAAAGAAAGAGCCCCCTCAAATGCTTAAATTACAGGAAAAAACAGTTGTTAAACTAGTTCTGCAAACCTCAAGGAGAAAAATAAAGCAAATACTCTGCTAACAAGGTTTGCAGAGCTGCCAAATTGCATCTGGTTCTCCCCTTACCAATTGCACATAGTAACTCACACAAACACTGGCAGCATGGGACTTGGTCAGCAAAGGCTCATAAATAAAGCCAAAGAAATGACAAAAAACATTTTTAGCCCTGAACTGAGACAACACATGAGGACATTTGGGACCTTGGTCCCCAGCAGCAGTGGGTCACCTGCACAATGCCTTTCTGCTCAGTGTTTGGGAAAGCTTTTCCCACCCAGAGGCCATTCAGGTTTGACTGGAGGTGCAGGTGGGTCTCCACAAAAGTGCTGACTCTCTTCCTAAAGGAGAAGACTTTGGCATTTGATGTTGCACAATCCCCAAAACATAGCCAGCAATGCAGCCTTGTCTCCTTCCCACATCCTCCTCTTCCTGTGTTCTCTTCCCTCTTTTTTCCTTCTCCCTAATGGTTAGACAGGTCTTTTGTTTTCCATGCTGTCCCCTTGTGTCTTTAATCTCATTGCCTGGGGTTTCCCACACATAGGCAAAGGAACACTGTGGCACCCCTCCACCTGTGCCCCAGAGCATCCCAGGGCTTGCAGAGAAACACAGCCTTTCAAAATAGGAATGGTTGGATGTTTCTCTGTTGGCAAACACGTGTCTATGCTTTGACAGTTGCTTGAATACCTGCTTTAGAGAAAAAGAGAGTTACAGTGGTGTAAACTTTATATGACAACCCCACCCAGGGGCTGCATGGCACCGTGAACATGCTGTGCATTCAGTAAAGAACAGTTCCCATTACTTCTGCAACTGGTTCCAGTTGAAGTACCAGTTAGAGCTGTAGACTAATATTACTTTAACTTACTAGCTTTTTCTCGACAAGTTTTTAAAACGTCGTGCCAATACAAGCTGATGATTTTTTGCCTGTCTAAAAGTCAACTCCATTTTCAGTACCTGCAGGAAGGGGTCTGGCTGGACATAGGTAGGGGTTAAGAGGGAAACTCCTAGACAGCTTTGGTTTAGCTAAGCAGTTTTAAAAATGTTAGGTGAGAGAGTTGGCCTGAGGTGTAGTCCAGGCTGGGACAAAACTCACCCTGGAAATGCTTCCCTCTTCCTCTGTGTAAAGCAAGGGGCATGTTTGCAGCTTTGGAAAGGGCTGGGGAGCAGGGGAAGTGAGGCTTTCTACAGTGGTTACCACCACTTCTACCAAACAGTACAGCTGAACACTTTGCTTTCTGGAGGCTTTTTTAGCTGCAATGGACAGGACTGGGACGAAAATAGGGCCACAATGCAGATGTTGCGATTGCATGGGGAGATACATGTTGTGTAACAGACATCAGATGGGAGCAGGCAGCCTAATTACATTGCTGCTCATGTGCCTCTGCACATCCCTTTACCAGCCAAATATGCCTGAGACTGTTCCTCATGTGTGAGATGAGATGAGATATGTACCTGATGCCATGTACATGGAGATGCTCCTCAGGCAGCCCTGGGAATGTCACCAGGCACTGAGAGCACAGGCAAGGACAGGTCAGGGCAGGGTGGGTGGGCAGACCAGGGGGGAAGCAGAGGGGGAAGCTTTTCCTCCCAGGTAAGGCTCCAAGTGACTTCTGTAATCATGAGTAGGGATATTTGGGCTCCTTTAGGCTGAAACACCTGCATCTCTCAGCCTCGATTGCTCAGAGGGATACTCAAGAGCCCCGTGTCTCACAGCACCCATTGCCCATTCTTCTCTCGGCCAGCTTGGCAGGTGCCAGTCCCAACCTGCCCAGGGAGGGTTTGCCTCGCTCTGCTGGTGAGGGCTGCACTGCTCCTCCTCGCCCACAGCGCTGCCTGCAGTGAGCAGGCATGTGACACATGTGACACACAATCCTGCTCCATAGGCAGCTTGGGCATCCCTGACAACACATCCCTTACCGTCTGGTTGTGTGCACATCAGCACCGCCACCAGCAGCTTTCCAACTGCATCCCACCTACATTTAACACCTTCCTGCTGCCACAGCTCCATTTTATTTAGAGCAACCTCACTCCTCTAGTCTGACTGCAGACCCATGGGTGAGAAGGAGCTCAGTGTGAAAGAGGAAACTAAGGCTGCCGGCAAGTCCCTGCTGGCCCTCTTTGACAGGCTACCATGGTGCTTTTTTGTTCCTCAGAATTTACTGACTAATCTGGAGTGAATGGATTCACCCCACTCACCTGGCAAAGCAAACAACTGCTAAAATATTTGGATGAGGAATTTGTTGGATGATGCACTGGGAGGGCATGGTCCAGCTTGTGAACCTGGTGTGGTGGTTGGTAGCACCCCCTGCTATCTGCAAATGCGACAGTGCTCTTCAAAGCTCACAGACCTATGGATGACACTGTTTTCCAGCTAGAGGAGATTTTTTTTGAGGCTGTAGACATACTTAGTATTCATGCAAAACAAATCCCTGCGCTGTCATACTTTAAAATTTTTGACTTGTTTTTTTCAGGAATAGGATGTGCTGCTGGAATATTTATTTTTACTGTTTGTCTTGCCTTTGAACTACAAGGAAAAGGAGCTGAGTTTTACCTACAGTAGTCTGGAAATACTTCTGTAAACTTCTGCAAATCATAAAGCACACAGAAATTAATCCATCCCTAAATGCCATTACAAATCCCCATTACTTGCAGCATGGGAATAGCTACTTGCCTTTCAAAAAAGATGTGAGACTTTACAGAAACACAAGGCAAAATTAATTTCTAGGGGAACTGAGCCCAGCAGAAGTCTTTATAGTATGCAATCATATCATTTGCAGCCATATATTGCACCATATGCAGTCAATGCTCAACATAAATTGAGTATATTTAAGTATTTCCATTAGGTGCAGTTTGAGAGACAGTATGCACTGAAGGTGACATATTTTTCTTTTAAAAACCCCAGGAAAGTGGTCAGCTCACTCTGGAGTGTTACCTTCACCTTACCATCTCCAGTAAGGAAGTTGGCAGTGACAAGCCCCACTGGCATGAGCTGAGCTAAGCCCATCCTGGGGTCTGTGTCAGGCTCCAGTGAGGCTCAGGGCCTCTCCTCACCCTCCCCAGTGGCCTCCCTCCCTTGCCAAGTTGCTCTTTATCTGCCCCATGGCTATACATCCCCACACCTGCTCCACACACCCAGGGCCAGCCTTATCAGCGAGTGCAGCACTGGGCAGTCCCCCCTGCTAAGGCTACAAATCCCAAAGAAATATTGAGAGGTGATAACGCCTTGCCTTGGTCATCCCCTCGCCCAGCTAGTTCATTCCTCCCCAAAGGGGCAGCCTTTCCCCAAACACCCACTGCTGGGAGACCAGACAGTTCACCAAAGGCTCAGTCCCAGACAAGGAAAGCCAAGTCCCTTAAACCTGTGCTGTAGGACTGTGTGCTCCCCAAAGACCAGCTGATGGGTGAATGCACAGGGAAGGGAAAAAAAAATTAGCAAGAGGAGGACCTGGCAGGGTACAGCCATAAATGTCTGCTCGGTTGCCTGCGTGACAGCCGAAGATAAGCAGCCCTCCCTGGCATTCGCCCCACTGCCTTGCTTAGCCAGCCAGCGTTCTGGGAAGCAGGCACCCTCCCTCCGTCTCAATGTTTGTGTAACTCCCAGCAGAGCGGGGCTGCGATCTCCGCCGCGGCCCCTCTGCATCATTAGAGCAATAAAACAGTGAGGGAACAGGAGTTTCTCTCCTCCTTCTGGTGACAAGTACCGTCATGCGCTCCACCACTGCACGCACCCCCCACCCCCCATTCCTAGCAAAGGTTCTTAGCGAAGATGGTGAGTGCAGCTCGAGCTGGGCTGAGACTAATTCTTTTAAAGACTAATTCAGCCTGATAAGAGTGTCTGGGACAAAGCTTGCACTGACAGCGTAATTAAAGAAGTACAAATTGTTTGTAAAACCACACGCTGGCAGATTTTTTACAATTAATGACCAGTTGTCACTGCCGGGGCTTGTCAGGGAGGAATCGCTCTCGTCTTAGGCGCCCGATCTGGGTCAGCAGCCCATCCATCGCCTCTTTGAGGACGGGAAAGCGAACAGGCAGCGGCACTGCCCCAATAAGCTGTTAATGACACCGCACTCATTACTGCGGATAACAAACATCTTGTTACTACGCAGAATTTTTGCCAGCTCGCTTTGACTTTCTAGCCTGTGATTAAACACAGACAGAAAAATAAGGTGCTTACCTGGCCTACTTTTTTTCATTTTCCCTCTTCTCATGCATTTTTGATTGAAAAAATCTGCACAGTAAAACAAGCATCTATATGTTCACATGGAAGGCTTGATGAACATAGGACAATATTAAGTTATTTTAATGGTGCAGCTTCTGAAATATTAGCAAGAAAAGTAGTGTGGTTAAGTGATCTATTAAAAAAAAAGCTGCTTGCTCTGGAATCTCAAGTATACATATATATATATGTCCCAAACTCCTCTGTGTGCTGAAGAAGAAAGGATAGTAAATATTTTTATTTTAAAAAGCAATGCTGCCATTGTGGTATCAATCAAATGCTAGGTAATTAAAAAAATATGCTGACGTGCTCTGTCCTTTCCTTGCCCCGCTCTGCCTACATTTTTTAGCACACACACTGCATCCACTTGAAAGCGTGGTGGATCCTTGCACACAGCAGGATTTTGCAGTCTCCTGCGGGACCCACCATGTTACAATAGCGTTCAAAGCTTTATAAGCTTCATTTAGTTTCAGCAAGCCTGTTGGAGCATTGTCTGTGCTTAAAGAGGCATTTAAAACTAAAGCGAAGCTTTGAAAGCTTCAGAGACAATGACGCTGGACTCCCTAAACCCATGAGTTCACTGCATGGTTTGAAGTGATGGCATCATGTAGAAAACATGACACGCTGCTCTGAGAGCCTGGCAGTACCTAGGCACAAAAGAAGAGGGGGAACAGAAAATCTGGGGGAGTACACTGAGTTTCTACCACGGAAGGTCATGCCTGGACTAAAGGGAAGAAAAGCATTCTAAATTTTTTCCTGCCTTTGAGATTTGCACCTCTGCATATCTATTCTCTCATTCTGGAATGATCTCTAAGCTATTGCTATGTGTGTTTCTGAGCTGTTAGGAATAAAAGAAAACAACAGCCAGAGCACACACAATAAAAACAAGGCAGGATGCAGCAGCATGCTTCCACAAGATGTCCAGCTTCTGATCTAAGTGGTTTGCACATCCCTGGACTGGGCAAAAGACAGCATTTAATGCAGAACTACACTACCTACAAGCTAAGGGAAAGAGCAGTAAAACAAGCATCAGTAAAACTGTTGTTTCCCAAATGGGCACTCATTTTTCAATGTACAACCCTGCTTGTCACCATTTCTAGGCAAGGGCATGCAATTTGTATAACCACAGTGAGAAACTGCATTGGTAGCATCTCAAGGCGAGAGGAAAAGATCCTCCTGAATCCCAATAATAAGCATCCACCCTATCCATGCCACCTCGCTCAGGTGGTAAAGGTTACAGATATTCTTGGGCTGCAGTGGCATGAAGTCCCCATTCCTGCCTTGTCAGCCTTCCCTGGCAAAAACCCCGGTGCTCTTGATCACCAGGGAAAATGACGAGGGAGGGAGACCCCCACAAAAATAGCAATGATCCACGTAAAAAGAGCACCTTGTGGATCAAGTCAGGTACAGGATGCCCGTAAGTAGATTGAAAAGCCAGCCTGTAGCAAACAGGTGTAATAAATACCAGCTTTGTAAAAAAGCCATGGTGCCAGAGCAGGTTTAGAAATAAAACAGTAAAATAGGATTTCACAGCATGACAAATGCTGTTCAGTAATAGCTGGGCACACCTCAGCAGCACTCAGAGAGCCATGTCGTGTCTTGCAGGCTGCATCTCATTCCTAAGACCACAGTATTTCATTGGGGCACAGCTGCAGGCAAGGCTCGATGGGCTGGAAAAGAACATGGCATGAACCACGGCAGAGTTACCATGTGCTTAATTTTCAGTTTCAATAGCTGTAGAAGGTTTTAATGGGGGTAAAATGTAGTCTTATTTAACCTCAGTCCTCAGCCCAGTGGAGCCATCTTTCACTGCAATTGAAAACAATGAACATAAACTAGTTGGAGGCAGATAATGGGCATGGGAAATCTGAGCTCAAAGAGTTGATGCCTGGACAAAGTGTAAAGCAACCAGAATCAGTTTAGTACCACAGTATGTCAGAAAAAAAAGCATAGCTGTCAAGAATGCAGGACTTCCACATGTGTGCAAATGCTCTTGATGGAAGAAGATGTACTGATGACATTGAAAAAACATAGCCCAAAAGTAAAACACATTTCAAAATACACCCAAATTGGAAATAGTACTGTTAGAAGCTTACTAAAACACAGTAAAATATTGCTGTAGCTCTTTTTTTTTAAGTTCTGAAGTGTTACTATAACAAAAATAAACATGCTGATGAAATACAAGAGAACAGCAATGCCAAACTCCTGGAGAAGTGAATGGCAAATTTGCCAGAGCTGCGCAGCCCAGGATCCAATGTTAATGGGTCACAGATGTTCTCCTTTTACAAAAAGAAGTTGAATGTGTTTATTTCTTTCATGGTACTGGCCAGAGGGCAGTTAGGGGAGCAATTGGAAACCTGTGAGTTGCAGTTACTTGACTGAATAATCTGTTTGAAAAAAATATGTTGCCATGCAAAAATATCCTCCCCCCTCCACCACCTCCCTGCCAGTTTTGACAGCACATAAGAGTTTCACTTCCATCCAAAACTGAGAGGGAAATTTAGGTAACCCAGAACAACTTAATGTGCACAGTCTGTGAAGCACCAGGGATTTTTCAGGCCACAGACCTAAGGCCACCNNNAAGGCCTTTTTTTTTTTTTTTTTTTTTTTTTTACACATCCAAAGAATCCAGGGGCCTGGTTGCTTCCCAGCTCAGTGCTAGGGCATCATGATGCACATGCAGGTCAGGGTCTCCAACTGGAGCCAGGTTCCCTACCTGCTGTGTGAGAGTTGCCACGAGGAGGGATCATCTCTGGGCATGGCCTGACTTCTCAGCTCACCTATCTGCTGAAAACTTGTGTGGCTGCAGCCACCAGTTTCTCACCAAGTGCTCTCCCCCAAGCACCTAGCTCTTTCCTCCTTTAGGGAAAAGAAAAGCCACAGTATAACAAAGGAGAAAATAAATCCCTCCCTGAGGACAAGGGGTGCTATTACAAAGCCTTCCTGACCACCCCAAAGCATTGGGCATTAAACAGCATTCATGTCAGGGCTGGTTTTAATGTGGGATGAGGAGAAGCACTGCCTTGCACCCAGGCTGCACGGGCAGCAGTGGCGCGGGTGACAGGGGACTTACAGCAGTACAGCTCAAACGACATGAGAAGAAGAAAGCTGATGGTTCCCATACTCAACCCACAGCATGAACAGTCCTTTCTGGATACCAACACCACAGAGCAGTAAAATCCTAGGCAGGAGTTGAGTATCTCATGGCAGTTGTGCAATACAGGGTACTGAAGTCCTCTCCCAGCTCCATCACCACTGAAGTCAAACATCATGTGTAAATGTGGGATGCTTCTTCAGGGGTGGCAGGCATGGGTGCCCAGTTACAGACAAACTTTCCTCCAAGGCACAAAACATACATGAACCCCCACCCTGCTGACCTGGAATGGAGTGATGCCCACAGACAGCTCAGCCAAGGATGGGGAGGCAATTGCCTTGGCCTGACACGGGCCTGGGACAGGGGCCACATGACTCCCCTCACCTGAAATGGTCTGGTTGCTGAAGGAGTCTCTGCAGAAGCCCTTGTCACATGGCAGACCCCAGAGGACTTTGGGGAGAAGGGAGGCCCAGGATGTCCTGGGAAGAGCTGAAAGAGTAATTTTTTTTCTCTTATACCCTATAGCCAGGAATCAACCTAGATATTTACAACTTTTTAATCCACTTTTGAATGCTGCCTAGAAAAGCGCTTCAGAAAAATCAGGTGATCTGAACATTTTGAAGACTTATTTTATTTCCCAGTGAGCGATTTTGGGCTTCTTTGTTTCTTTTCACAGAACATCTGCAATTCCCTGCAACTGTAATCTCTGGCATTGTCTTTTGAAAATGACATTTTTACAGCCTCCTTCCAAATAATTGCAGGAACATTCTGTTCATTAAGGGAGCATATTTTCAATGCACAGGACTTCACCTCACAGCACCTCTGCCCTTTCCCCAGGGATGTGCAAGCATTCAGCTGCTGTACTGACATCCCAAGGGCTGTGGCCCTTTGCTCACCAGCTATTCCCAGTGGCATGGCACTCACAGCTGGACAGGAAGCAGTACAGCTTCAGCACAGTTTGGATGAGAAGCTGCGCACATTGTCAGCCACAGGAGCTGGATGCCTCATTCTCTGCCTGCTCTGCCAAAAATGTACTCTGCCAGGTGCCTGAAGGTCATGCATGGTTGCTTTTCCAAACTTATTGTATATGCTGAGTAAAATTCAAATGAAATGGAACTCTGGTGCTCCTCTACAGGCCTTGATAAAACATCAGACCTCTGAAAACAACACATCTGCCCTAGGAAATACATTTTGGTTATTGTAATGAATTTTACTTTTACATCCAGAATCTGTTTAGTTTCTAGCAAGAAATCAGGTGTCTAGCATGAAATATTTCCTTAGATTCTGCCATTACAGCTCTCTGGTGGCTGGATAAATGCACAAGGATATGGACTTTCTTTAGGACACTGAAGACAGCCCTACAAGGAGGCTACCAATAGTGTTTCTATGCAAAACTGTTAGCCTTTTAACATTCAGAACTCCAGCTTTGCTCTCAGCTTTCTGAAGCGTTATTCCTTATGCTGCTGACTGCACACTTGCACTTACATGTTTTCTTATTTTTTGGCTCAGTGGAGCAAGCAGTCAGCTTTTCCCTCATTCCTGAGGGATATCAGGTTACAACGAATGTTGTTCTGCTATTATATACTTAGCCAGTGGTGTATTAAAAATGCATATTTTCCATTCGATTCTTTCTCCTTGCCAGAGTCAGGTTTAAGACCACTTTTCTTCTCCCACTTGCTAGGTACTGTTAACAAGCTACTAGCTTATTCCCAGATGTAAAAAGGCAGGCAACAATACATGCCCTGTTTAACCCCAGCTGGGGATATAGCCCCTGCACCAGTTCAAGGAAATTTACCGTGCATCCCTGCAGCTAAACTACTTTTGAGTGTATTAATTTTTGGAGAAGTAGGAGAAAGATGTACATATGGAGGCTGCCTGGTGATGGGCCAGCCTCCTGCAGCTGTGTGCACTCCTGCCCTGCCAATGCATGCCACAAGCTCCCATTGCAGTCCCTGCTGGTAAGGTGCCATTGTCCCCCCTCTACCCTGCTCCTGGGCCACGTGGGAGCAAGCTGGAAAGTGAGAGGTGATGGAAGAACACTGCTGCTGAAGCTCTGGGGCACCTTGAGGGCCTTGTCAGTTGCAGATTTGTTCCAAATTTGAGATCTATTCAGTCATGAAAATTGAGCAGCAAATTCAAAATAAATACAGCCAGAAATACAGTGCAAGCTTGTTACAGCTGTGTGCTGGAGCCTGTGGGACAGGGAATTTCCTCGCCCACCATTAATACTGGCTCGGTTTAGCAATTTAATCTAAGTTCCAGAAGAATAAAACCAAGATAGAATCCCAGTGGATGGTTTGACTCCCCGCAGGCATTATCCAGCACTGCTCCAGCACACAGAGCCCCATATCTGACACGAGAAGCCCAAACACCACAGAACCAACATCTGCCCATGTTTTCCCTTTGGGCACTTCCCGCTATGGAGGAGCGGTTCATCAACCCGACAGTCCCAGGTCAAGGAACTGCAAACATGTGGGGTAACCCCGGTACCTCGTTCTCAGTCTCCAAGGTCTTGATGTCAGGAGCACATCTGTGTGCACTCATCAGTACGATAAAAACCCCAAAACCTTACCGACTTTTTTCCTTGTTCACAATTAGGCTAAAGACTTTGAATAATTAAGTAGAACTGATGCTAAGAATATTCTTTTACAGATATACTAGAAACTGGTAGTATAGGAATCTCAAGAGGCAATTTAATCATTATCATGATTCCCTGAAACACCAAAAGGAGGGATGCAACTGTTTTTCCTACAGCAAAAAAAGGGTGAAAGCTTCAGCCTGAAAATACATTTGTGGTCTGGTAATGGCCATGTGTAAAGAGCATGAACTAGAGGATTACACAGACAGAGAGGGACAGTAAATCATACAAATGCAAAAGCATGTTACCACTCAAGCTAGAGATACTCCTTAAAGGAGTTACATTGTCTGTCGGCATATTTTATTTGCTCTTAATTGAGCATGTCAAGAAACAGATCACTACTCAATGCAGACTTCTGATTTGGTGCCTCACTGCTTGGATTTGTCTGTGGCCATACAATTACAGATGATCAAAATCAATTAAATGCATTTACTAAGTAATCACCTTAGCAACAGAAAAAAAAAAAAAAAAAAAAAAAAAACCCCAAAACAACACCAAAATAAAAGTCACAGGAGAAAATGTTCTGAAATTATTTATATATTTATATTCTAATATGACATACAATAGCAAGGAGGACAGGGTGATATTTCTAAAAGGTAAATTTTTTGTGCAAACAACCAGAAAAACATGAAGTAAAAAGCCAAAATCTTATATTCCCCACAATTCATAGTCCTAAGAACCAGAGGTTAGGAGTTTGCATGGACATACTCTAACTCCACCCACAAAGGGACTCATCTAGGTTTTATGCCAACTCATCAGTCTTCAGCTGGGGAGCTAGGCTGTCTTCCTTAGCTTTATCCAAATCTAAGCATCCAATTCTACCCACCTGGGAAAAAATCAAAATATTTTCTTTATTATACTTAGCATGACAAGCATGTGAAAACAGAGGATGCTTGATGCAACTCAAAGAAAAGAATGCAAACTCACCTTTAAGTCTCCTGGGAAACACTCCCGTTCCAATCAAGAAAACATGGGAGAAAGCATAATGGATTAAACTCGAAATCTGGTTTATTTCAATTTCTGCTTTAAGTAGTTGAAGGTTATGCATCCATCTTTCAAAAGCATTAAATGTGGATAGACTGATTCTCAAACTGGAAAAGGACATGAGACTACTGTCAACTCCAAAAACAGTTATTTTGAAAAAAAATCTACTGCTGTTCAGACCTCAAATCCTGTCCAATGTATTTTGGGCTCTAGAAACAGAAGTAAGCAAAATGACATTCATCCAGTTTGCATATTCCTGCTATATTCAGAACCAGGCTCAATTGCTCCTGCAGTAAAGGATGATTTAAAATCCTGCTGTCCTTAACAGAAAAATGGGGAAAAAACCCTCACAAACTCTACCTTATCTATTTTAATCCATCTGGTAGGGAAGAGACTTGAGACTAACTTACACAGATTTTTAGGCTCCCAGTGATTTCAGTAGAACTTGGTCTCCTGGAAAGCTCTGAAGAGACACAGATGCCCAAAAACCTCACATGGCATTTAGCAGAGCTATACTCTGAACCCCCAGGGATGTCCAGGCAGATGTTGAAAAATGCTCAATAACCTGCCTGGGGGCCAGGAGCAAAAGATGATGTATTGTGCTTAAAGCATGACAGGAAAACTTGAGCTGAGAAACTACACTGTGGGATAAGATCTTTCCCTAAGTTTGCAGGTAAGACAGAGGCATAAGTAAAATGGAATTAACTAAAAAAAAATTAGCAAGACTTGTTTATGGTGCTCATGGAAAGGTATGTTCAGGCTGGTCCCTTCCATAGGCCAGGCTGCAATGCAAATGTACTTTAAGCACATTTTCCACAAAAGCTGTTCAGCCTCAAAGCCACCTGATGCTACAGAGAGGCTACTATTCCCCACAGCAAGCTAAAGCTAAAGCTGCCTCTTGTGTCTCGTTTTGACACCGACAGCTGTCTCTGCAGCAAGACATTACAACACATGCAGAGTTCAAGACTTGCTTGCAGAGTCTTTGCATGACTGATCTCTGAGCAATCCCAAGTTTTCCTCAAGAGAAGCTCCACACTGTACCACAGATCACTGGGCTCTGCCTTGGCATCCAGTGCTCTGGCTGAAAGGCATCCTGAGGCCGAGCTGTAAAAACAAGTCAGCAATAAAGAGGGAAAGGTGAGAAGCTCAGTATCCAGCAGCATCCTGCATTACACAGCCTCCCAAACCTGCTGCAGAAAGCACTCCAGTAAGTTATTCTGTTTTCACAAAAATCAGGTGCTATTCAAGAAGCTTTAGCCAGAAGATAGAAGCCACATGCCAAGGAATTCTGGAGCACAAACGTCACCGATTTTTATCTCTGAAGCAAAAAGTAATGATTTAAACTCGAAAGGCAGAAAGGAGTGGAAGGAAATTGTAGGGGTGAAGCCTTGAGCACACTTGGTGGAGGTGAATGGAGATAAAAATCCTGATTCCCTAGAGGCAAACAGGGTTCAAGCAAAAAGGCGATTTTACTGAGCAGAGGATGCCTAAAAAGGAAATTATTTTCCTCCTTTTCATCGACAGAAAGATTGTTCCAGTGACAGAGTTACCATGGAAACCAATTTTGAGAATAACAAGAAAGCATTTATGGAGCTTATTTTAAAGAATGGTGAACCATAAGCATCCCATTCCCCTAACTGAACTGATAACCTGACCAGATGACCCATAGAACTAAAACAGCACATTTTAAAGTGGCATGGAATGGCAGTGCTAAATGGAAGAGTCCCAGCTTTCTGTTGCTGTGCTTTTATCACCCTCAAAGCTATGGATATGGGGCTCAAAAGCTTCTCCCAGGACACAGCTTTAGCCAGCCTGACTGTCATGCCATCTCTCAACATGCGAAAGCCAGAGACAGATGAGCACCTCTGCTCAAGTTACTTATTCAGACTGTCATTTTCTTGTGTGTCATTCAGTTCCATTATGAAAAAGGTGGTTTTTTCCCCTGGCAGACTGAAAATTCAGTTGTCAAATGCAAGGGCACACGGGACTGGCTGAATCTAGGAGGGCAGCATTCCTGGAGGCTTTACAGTCAAAGATTTTGCTTATTCCTGTGGCTGCTGCACAGACAGGGCACGCTGAGAAATGCCTGCTATCCCAGGCAGTGGAGGGAGGAGGAACCTCTAGGGTCTCTCTCAACACCTTGTTAAAATGTTGACTTCAGAGTAGAAGTCATGAGGCTTTTTTCTTCCACTCATCTTCAGTCTTTGGTCTGCTTTGTATTTACTTTATATTTTACTTTTATTGCTTCTCCTTGCACTATGAAGACTGAGGGATGGGAAGCTGGCCACAGACTTGAAAAGAGAAATAAATGAACGTGAGTTCTAAAATAAAGGGAATAAGGTTCTACTGGAACTGCCACAAATATTTTTCATGGAAGGCTATCAAGAGCTTTCCAGCTTCCCAGATAGCAGGCTGTTCTCTGCACACAAGCAGCCAAGGAGCAGTATCTCTGCTCGCAGCCACCCGCAGCACTGAAGAACAACCTCACTGCCCTAACTCCCGGGTCAGCCTCTAACGGCTCAAGCACAAGATAAGATGACACCTGTCAGGTGGAGCAAAGACAAGAGGCAAACTCCAGGCTGATGAGAAAATACATTCACTTAATCAGATCTAGATGCTTTTTGAAGTACTCAGAAATCAAGCAAGCCCTAAGGACTTTATTGCAGAAACATTTCTTTTTCAAGAAGACAGAACCGTCTGAGCAGAATCATTCTCTGCTGGCTTCTGGGCAAAACTTCTTTAATTTTGGTAAAAGCTAAGGCCATGTTTCCTACTATCACTGCTGTTGTTCATACAAGAGGTGACAGAACTATGCACTTAGCATTGGCATGGTGTATGAATCTAAAGCCTCTGAAATACGTTACCTTGAAAAAGATGACATGATAAAGTAGACAGCTTGACATCAAAGGGTTTCTTTCAGTAACTCTGTAATACACCTGCAAGCCTGGTCCTCTGAATTTTTTTTAAAATTGAATTGTAAATTATTGGTTACACTACTGCATACTAGTTTATGATGCAAAAGCACCCAAATTAGAGTATGTCTATTCACCACTCTCTTGCCAAAATAAGGATTTGTTAGTGTAAATCTGTCAAAAATAAAGCTGTCTAGAAGAGCAGAGAGGGGAACTGCTATCAAAGGTGGATCTAAGCATAGATCTTACTTGTGCTCTTTAAGCAGTGAACCCTCCTCCCTCTAGCCATAATTCAGGATGGAGACATAGTAGGCAATAATAGTAACAGTAAAAAGCAAAAAAAAAAACTTTGCAAAAACTCATTGCTGTTGTTTTTCTATCTGCTCCCTATCAAAACCTGCATGATGCAGCTGGTGAGTTGGTATAGAAAATCAAGTCAGGAATCAATGCTTTTCATTTATGGTTTTCTGATTTGGGAAGTTGGTTCAAACCAGAGGTCAGAAAATGCCCATCCTGTTGGTTCAAGACTGACAAGGCGAAAGTCTAAAAAGAACCAAGAAAATTTACATTAAATTCCATTTTTTCATTTCCCCATGTTCCTAGCCAGTTATCAGTCAAATCTGCGTATCAGTAAAGGATATTTAACACAAAATTCTCTCAGTTCCAGTAAATACCATAAGCATTGAAGAAAAATAAGCATGAAAACACACAACCCCAAAATGCAGATTTTAGATCATGCCTACTTAAAACAGTGAAGACATATCAGACATGCATGGTTCTCTTAGGTTTGTACCATCTTCTAATGATTTAAACAGTTTATGACAAGGAAAGGGCTCCTGGACTTTTTTGTTGTTGAATAAAATGACAGCTTCAACAATGTGACATCCAATTTTGAACATAACATTTTAAATTGAAGTTTTAATTGTGAATCTGTTTTCATTTTTATCACCTCCAATCTAAGGTCACTTCTATAAACACTTAATGTGAAAGAAAAAGAAGTTGCTGGATTACAAAGATAGATTTGAAGCTGCTTTGTTCAGGAAAAAAAAAAAAATCACTAATTCACTGAACCTCTGTATGGTAGTTACACTAAAAATGGAACACCTTGTCCAGGCTTCCTGCCTTTCACCAGATGATAAGAGACTGGTGTTCTGGAGCACTTGGTATAACTTTCTTCAGTGTTATTTTTTACATATCCTTTTCAGACAGGTACCGCATCAATCGCCCCAAGAATAACAAACAGGTCTGCTGCAGAGCCTTGATCTTTTTAATCACTGATCTCAGAAGCTGACTGACTTTTAAAAACATAGGGAAGAACATATTGCCTAGAATATATTTCAGGAGGAAAAAAAAAAAGCCCACAGAAACATACAGTTTATTATGATGATTAATTGATGTCCATGTAAAAAAAAAAAAAATCAAAAAGCATTTCTGCCACTGGGAGTATGTCTTTGACCAAGTACAACATAACAAGGAAAAAAAATCTGATTCAATAGATAATTAATTTTTCTGAGAAACTAAAAACAAAGTATGAAAATTTGACTTTTATCTTCCTTGAAAAATCCTCCAGAATGCTAGGATCAGCCAGAGGCATTATTTTGCATGGCTAGTAATAATAATGCAAGAAAGCATGTGATTGACTCTTTTACCCTCCTCTTTCTCTTAGCAGGAGGGGAAAGAGAAAAAACATGATCATTTTTCCCACTGTAGACTGCAAAAATGAGAATTTTTTTTTTTTTTTTTCATCCCAACATAAAAATCCCATCTCCAGTGAGATGCAGCCTGAAGGAAGGTGACATGATCAAAGGCGTCCAGGGAAAGAGGGGGACCCCTGTAAGACATGGCTTCAGTACGCAGATGGTAACTCAGGTCCTTTTCAATTCAAATACAACTTCTTCCACCACTGGCTTTCTCTAGAAGTCGTAATTTTAAACAGCTTTTCCTTTTGAGCTTCAGCAGCAGCACAGCTGAAGTTCATCATCTCACTTGAAACAAGGTGCCCCTTGGACAGGTTACAGGATTTACTTTAGCACTGGGCTGCCAGATCAGTAAGGGTTTTTTAAAACAAAAAAAATGGAGTATATTTTAAAATTAAGTTTTTCATTTGGAAAGGCTCATAGTTTCTCAGAATAATACTAGAAACAAAAATTGCCCAGCAGGTTTTGCTTGAAAACTGTTCTTTATAAATACTTCAGCAGGAACTTTTTTTCCTAAGGAAAATTTTTCTAACTAGGTTAGGTATGACCACCGCATAGCATAAAAAGTGTTCATTCATTTGTGAGGCGTTATAAAAGAGTCTGAAGTGATGCTGAGAAGTTCAGTGGTGCTTGTGGTGATGTTCACAGATCTTTTTGCTCCCTGGTCTTCTTGACATGCAACCTTCTGTGCATACAGTTTAAAGATACAAGTCTAACACAGAGAGAGATGCTTCCCTTCCCGTAGGCCTGTGCACTGGAAGGTGTGTGTGCTGACAGCAGTGTCAGCAGGAGGAGGAGTAAGACAGACAACCATCTGTACAGACTGCAGTGCTTCGCTTGTTCAGCCTACGTGGTTGCTACAAGCAGATCTAAAAGGGAAATGACAGTGGAGGGGCGGAAAACGCAAATGGGACAAGGAGAAAAAGCTGAAGAGAAAGGCCATCCTTGCTGTGAAGGCAGACTCCTTATGCACAAGAATATTTACACAGGAACTGTGCCTGGATGGCAGTTAACTGCTGCCATCATGGAAGAACCCAGTCACGTGTGTGACACTGAGAGTTAGTTGAAGACTTCACTTGTTGAAGTCACCTGTTCCTTCCTACTGAAAAGATGCACACATCACCCCATCTCAGCCCCAGCAATGCTGCCAGACTCACATAATATTCCATCACCATCTTTGACATCTTTCCTTCCTCCTCCCACCCCCAGCATGCTCTAGCCCTCCTGAGGTCCCAAAAGTGGTAGGTGGGAAAGGGAAAGCCTATATTCATCAGGCAGGCAGCCAAACACAACAGATAAATTGTGAGCTTGTACCAGGGCCCCTCCGAGTAAACTCAGCTGAAATCACTGGGCAATTTAAGAACAGTGGGAGGGAGCAGGAGAAGATAAATGACAGAAAAATATGATCATACAAACCTCACCTCTAAAAGAAACCTCTAAAAAGGTGAAAATAAGCACCAACCAGATCACCTGACTGGTGGAAATATGCCTGGGTGACAGAAGGACTCTCTAAGGAGCTCTTGCATTGAAGTTCTTAGTCACCATCAAAAACAAACTGAGTTTCTTTTCCCCTCATTCTCCCAAGAAGTTTCGGTTCCACCTCTGTCATGTGATTACAGCATCACTTTGCCATTTACGTCAGAGCCTGGATTTTTCCTTTTAAAACACCCCCAAACAGCAATGACATTTTACATGATGCATTAATGAAAGGCTTTGCACCTGACTTGTGTCAAAACCTAAACCTTTGTGACTGTTAACATTTAACACTTTGCAAATGCCATAGAGGGAGTCCTAGAGTTGATGTTTGGTGTTGTACAGAGCATGCAGATGGACAGCAAGATAAAAGACAAGAATGGGTTGTTTCAGAACAGATATAATCAGCAACTTTGTTTAAATAAGTAAGGTTTCCGAGCAGATCAGGTAGACATAAATATTTTCTCCTGCATCTATAATGCTTCACACTGGTCAGTCAACATCGGTCCCAAATAGCAGGCCTATCCAACACCTCAGCCTAGTACTGTAAAGATAAACTCCTCAAGCGATTTTGAAAAGCTGGACCTGATACTATTCCTGGTACTGTTCAGAGCTACAGACTCTGCTAAAAACAGCTTTGAGTTTTCACCCATTGCACTAGTAACTGCTTTAATTATAAACCTGAATTGTACTAAGGGCCTGACCTCCTGACTTAGCTGTAATGGTTGAAAACATTTACCTTACATGGGCAAAAAAACCTATAGGGCACAAGAAAGAAAAAGAGGAAGAGATATACATAAAATAGCTGTGACATAACCACAAGAATAATAGTAGAAGTAAGCACTCAAAGTCAATTATTTTCTTGTTAGATTCTTTAGAATTTTTTTTTTTTTTAAGATTCTACTCAAGAAAACTCTGAAAATACAAATTGGGACAAAAAAAACCAGCTTGAGTGTTTTAATTTTTGCTATAGGCTAATATTAAAAAATTTCTCAGAAAGAAAATAATTATAACTGCTACTGACTTTTAACTCAGCAGAAAACTAAAGTCCCAGCATCTCCTAAAAACTGAAGTGAACACACATCTCAAACCACACAGTCCTACATGGTTTCATATTGTAGGATTTAGCAGTCTGCTGCATATCTTTTTAAGAAGAAAAGCTTCCAAAAGTGAGCAGATGCAGCAGGCTCAAAGTATCTTGGAATATACAAGATACACAAATTGTCTCTTTTTCTCTCAGAAAGGATCTGGCTTTGCTTTTCCTGTTGAAATTCCCCTATGCTAAAAATCCAGAATAACAAAAAGGTAGCAGAAAATAAATGTATTCCGATAGAGCAGTAAGAGTCAGTTTCTGATAACATGTTACCTCTTCCGTTCTTCTCTTTAGCTGAGAAATTTCTGTTCTGACTGTTCTAAAATTGTGTCCTTATAGAAGCAGACATATTCTCCCTCCAGATTTGCTAACCAACACCAGGAGACGGAACAGAAAATAAAGTACAATAGTATTCCACGTCTGTTCTGTACCTGTAAAACAAACCCAAAATTCTAGAGAAAACTACACTGCTAGAAATTCCCTGCAATTCAATTACCTAAGTTTTGTGTCCAAAGCATAAAGGCTGTGTTAAAAGCCAGCTCATTCTGGCTGGCTGTAGTATCTCTGGATAAATCTACCTCAAGTACAGTTATTTAGACGGTATTTATTACATTTGAAGGTTTTATTACAGCCCACAATGCTTTTACACTACAGTCAGGAAGCCACAATATTGCAGCTAAACTTACATAGCTGGTCATCTTCGTTTCCCTCTTGAATTTGGAAAGTAGCCAAAGCAGTAAAGTCAGTAAGAAACCCTCATCCTCAAAGGTACCAGAGGAAGTCTTGGTGCACGAGCTGCTACAGACCATAAATTACTTGAGGATCCTAGACAAGTAGAAGTTCAGCCACATGAAAGTGATTCTAACAGGCAAAAAAAAAATCAGTAAGTTAATGTTTTCAATGTTTCCTTCATATAAACAAGCCTTCTGAGTTGTCATCATCATCATCATCTCTACTGTATGGCAGTTATGTGCTCTTGAAGGCAGATGTGCCAAGGAGCTTCTCACATCTGTTAGGTGGTACAGAATAGTCACAGAAAAATCCAAATGTTTAGCAAAATCAAAAAAAAACCTCACTTGAGAGAGATCTACAAAGAAAACAAAAAGCTTGCCTCTTAACTGTTTAACAGCATGAAATCCAAGAGCAATCCAACCACCCAAGCTACAGGTGCATCAGTAGTTCAGTCTGGCACCAGCAGGGAGCTTTGCTGCACAGCACCCCCTTCCTGGAGCAAAAGCCAGGCCTGGTAAGGAACACTGCAACACTGCACTCAGCTCAGCACCACCTACTTCCCTTACGCCTTTACCAGTCAGCAGCTGTACTCAATGCTCAATATTGGGCATATTAGGGATAAAGTCCTTCCAAACACATAAAAGCAATGATCTCCATTACAAATTTAAGCATAATGACATTTTCCCATGTCAGGCATCCCATACATTTTCCTCAGGAAATGGACAGCTTGCTACGTTATCCCTATGAGAGGAAAATCTTCCACCCGCTATCTTCTCAGTAACTTTGCTGTCTTCATAGACATGAGATGACAATAGCCAGGGGCATACCTGAAATCCTTGTATTTTAACATGTGCTGAACTGCTAGGAAAATTTTAATTGGAAAGGTCACAGGAGACAGATTTCTGGGCACATCTCCAGCTAAATGCCACCTTTGCAGCAATGTTCTCTCATCAGATGTTACATAAAAGGCAGACAGACACTTTTGCAGTGATAGCTTGCAGCAGGCCCACCTGCCTCCTAAAGGTAAAGCTTAAATCCTCCAGAGCTGTACAGCAGAAATGCCATCTTGCAATCCACAGCTGTGGAAGGTGAACAGCAGTCTCCACTGTCCACCTCTTGCTGTAGCCATGCACTGATCAGAACTAGAAACCAGAAGTTGATACAAAGTGAGGTGCTTCAGAAATTTCACCAAACAAAAATGAGGTGCGTGTAATCTGTCATTATTTTGGCTGGCATTTTTAACCTGAAATTGAAAAATGTGCATAAACCCAAAAATGCTCAGTTTTTAACAGTAAATTGAATTCAGTCTCTCACGTCCCAGATAAACATCCTAAATCTTGGTGCACGGTGGTGTGAAAAGATGGGTGCACTTTGCTGATACACTCTTGACCAGATCAGCTGTCTCAGCATCAAATCCAATATATTTTCTGGAAGAGATTCAGCTCTGTTGAACTAGTATTTTCCAACAACAAATATAATTTTGTCACTAAACTTACAAGCAGTTCTAGCAACACCATAAAAAATTACCTGAAACCAAACCTCAGCCTTTCTACTCACCTCCTTACTATCTCACTGTTTTCCATTAATGGATTATGCCTCTATTTCATTGGTGAGACGAGGGAAAAATTCATCCTATTCCATATTGTTCCCTGTTATTCCCACTCCAAAGCCTTCAACATGTTTAAATATAAATCCCTGGAGCTTCTAGCTCTTAGTACTTACTACTCCCAGTTAAGCAAAGGAAGAGTTAAATCCAGTCTCAAGATTCCGTAATAATTATTCCCTATAACCTCTGTCCATTCTAAGTCTGTCTCGCAGAAGAAACCAAGAGATTTACTATCTACAGAGTACAAGAAAAAAACCTGCAACAAATATTTTTAGTACTTTATTAACTTTAACAAAACCAGCAAATAAAGGGTGATCACCTGTTTGGAGAGGATTCACATTTTAATGGCAGCTATGAATATATAACAAACTATGTACAGCTGTGTCAGCCATCAACTGAAACTAATCAATGTAATCCAAATCTTCTGGGATTCCAAAACCTTTATCTATTCTGCTCTCTTCAAATCCAAATTTGCGCTTGGCCCAGGACTTTATTGAAAAGATATTATCTGTAAACAGAATGAAAAACATTCATTTTGAGTACTTAGGAAAGCATGAATTATAGTCTCAGCTACAACAAAATACTTCCAATACTTCTCCTGTGTGTATGACAAAGGTACATAGCGGGGAATATCATTATTAAGTAGATTCAGAACAGAAAACACGAGGTTTTTGTTAATAACCTCAAAAAAAAGAGGAAATAACTTACTTAGCACTGAATAAAAATGTTATCTTTACCTTTTCTTGCTCCTCTTTTACAAGAAGACTGAAAGGTACAATTACAGTGTAAGCCTGTTATAGTGATGAGGTAAGTGTGAATATGCATAGTAAGTATTTTATAGATCCTTCTTCAACTAGACACCTACTATGTGACTGTCTACAGCTACAAAAATTTGATTTAAATTAACAGTAAGGTCCTTTCTAGTCCTGCGTGTTTGTTCAAACACTCTGTATTTTTTGAAAGTTAAAAAAAGACATTCAAGAAGCTTTATTTTAGTCAGTACTTCTCTTTTAGAATCACATTAACATATACATTTTGTTCAATTTAACATAATTTTTCACTGCAGCATTTATTGAAACTCATTACGTCATTTTTAACACCCATAAATTGCAGCATTCCTTAAGAGGAAGTGTTCCCTGTCTCTGCACAGCTTAGAGATATTTTTCTTTTCTTTAACCATTACACATTTGGTTTTCAAACTCTCTTCACAAGAAAAATATGCTGCAGCATATAATCAAATTGTCTAAATAGCAAAGTACTTTCTACAGGCTGAGGCACAGTTCCTTTACCTCACTTGAGGCCTCGAGAACAGCCTGTCACCAACAGCAGAAAGCTCTGACAACTCCCAGAAGTTATTTTTAAATACATAATTTTATTTCCCCATATGCAGTAAACAACCCAGATATAAAATAATAGTCTAAAGACTACAACAATGATATCCTGCTGCACTTGGCACAACCAATGATAGCAAGCAGCCCATCAGTAGGAGATCTATTCTAGACAAAAAATTATAAACAATATTTTAAATAATTTTAAAAACCATAAGGACATATAAATTGCTTGCTTTGCAAAATGGGAATGAATACAGCAAAGCTAAGCAACAACAGAAAATTGAGTTGAATTTCCATATGAATGTCATCACAGTAACATTCCTTAAAACTATGCATCATTTTACCTGACAAAACTGATCAATTAGTTTGAGAAATACCCACTTTGTATCAGCATCCATCACACGGTAGCAGATTTTAACTCATCCAATGAAACAAGTTGCAGGATTTAACACAGTGTACAAGACAGCACCAGAAAGACAAATCTGTTATGGCATATGAAGCACAGTCAGTAACTAAACTGAGAAGATGTATTCTTTTTGTTGAATCATAATAGTTTTACAAGTAAAAGAAATTTCTCTATGTTTTCATAAGTGAGGACTATCCTACGTCAAGTCTTAATCAAATTTAAAGTTCTTAACACTGAGTTGGTCTTTTACTGAAACTGCTCTAGTGTGAAGCTGTCACTGCAATACACACCAGTCCATCTGTTGGCTGCCTCCTTGGCCACTTGGTTTGTTTGGCCTGAAACAGAGAAAAACACCAACACCAGTAAAAGCATACATCACAGTAAAATCATCACAAAGTTTCAAGGCACAGAGACTAAATTTTTATTGATGTCATTTTTATGGAACCACACAATTTAAGGAAGTTATTCTCCTGCTTCCAAACACTTGTTTTACCCTTTCCAGCAAGCACAAAGCTAGTTAAAGAAAAAGAGGAGCAAAGAACATAAAAGATACCATATGAACAACTATAGAGTTTTAAAGGGTATTTTAAAATAAAATAACCCCAGTCTGGCTTGCCTAGGGGCCTAATTTTCTTCACCAAGATTGGAATTGGATACATGGCCTGAAGATGCCAGAGGCAACAGAGATGGAAAATATTTCATAATCCTCTCTATACATAAGTAAACCATCACATGGGTATGCATGACTCTATGTAGATAAGGAAAATGACAAGGCAGCAGTCTATTACATCAATCCAAAATTTATCATATAGCTCTGGAATGTCTCCCAGGCTTTGAGAACCCCCTTAATGAAATTAGGACAAAATAATGTTTCTGGCTATTAAACTTGGCTTATGTCCCTTAATACCGTTCCAGAACTAAACACATAACAATAAATTACCATCACTACAAACAGGTTTTGTATAGTTTCCATGAGACAAAACAATCAAGGAGAATTCCTCTTCGATCACCTTGCTCCTATTAAAGTAAGAACTGAATCAAATCAAGCAGGTTAGGTTGTAACGTGGGAATTTATCAGAATCATTCTGGTTCTCACGCCTACACGTAAGTTTAGTTATTCCCAGTCAGTCTTGTTAGCACTTGCATGATAATACTCATTTGAATGGTCAGCATGAAACTTGTCTCCAGGGTACTGAGATGTGAATACATGATGAGGTATCCATTCCTATACACATTACACTTGAAGTAAAATTAAATTATGTTGAAAAATCATCTGCTAGCACACAGGAAGGGAAGTGCTCATTATTCCAATCTTAATACTCTTGTAACTGATATAAAAAATGTTTACATTGGAGTAATACTATTTCAAAATCAATACAGTTTCTAAAAATGGCCTACAATTAGAAGATTTGAGCACAGCATGAAGAAAAGCAAAAAAGATGAGCAAAAAGCCGAGTGGGAGAGAAAATGGCATTTTTCCTTGCTTGCATGCATCAGAAATTAAAGTTGTTCCTAGCCTGAGAGAGATATCTCTTATTTACTTTGTTGAGTGCTTGCTGCCCTCCCCACTTTTTCAGTTCCACAGCTGGCAGCACTGACAACTTACTCGCAGCTACTGGCATTTGGAACAGTACCTAAGCTAACCCTATTTAAAGCAAGTCTGCAGAGTAAGAGCTTCCACTCGTCAAGACTTTAAATGTGTGACCTACAATACTTCCCTCAGCGTTTTTCTAAAATTCTACCATAAAACTTGATCGCTGTATTTGACTCCAAGTAACGAAGTTTGAAATGAAGTGGGGGAAAGTGGGATGGCATTAAACTCCATGGATCCAGAGCTGTGAGGTGACAGCATCCTGGTGGTGGGGGAGCCAACCTATTCCACAGCACCTGCGAGGTCTCAGCAGAAAGATCAGCTTTGCTGGAAGCAGCTGACCAGCTCAACAGTGGCAGCATAGTGCACTGACATCCAGCAAACACTGCTTATGTGTGTCAAAATATACACGTGTGATCATGTGTTCGGAAAATGTGACTTCACACCTCTGTCAAAGAAAAGGCTGAGGTGACAACAGACATAGGCTGGACAACAAGTTAGAATGGCAGTCACTGCCTAAAACCAAGTTGTGGCTAGAGATGAAAACATGGTAGTGAGAGCAGGAAGCTATGATGGGGAAATCCCACTATAACAGATATAGACAGATAGAGAGACATACATATAATCCCCAGTGTCTCATGGCTACAGGTGAACATTTAGTTATCCGAAGGCAAGATTTAAGTCCCTTAGGATCAGTCTTAAGTCTTGCCTGTGATTCCACTGCATGATCTTGTGTCTCTGCTGCAATCAATACCATGCCTGGAAGAGGAACAAGGGATAGGGTTTGATAGTTATGGACCTGCATCTCCTGAAGACACCAGCCAAATCTGCATCATTGCTAGCATTTTCCAGAGACCTCCAACTCCATCACAAGAACTGACAGAAATGAAGAAATCTGCACCTTCATTGCTTTCTATACTGAATCTTTTATAGTTGCTTGTTGGGATTTTCATTGGTTGCATCACTTCTATGTATACATGCATGGAGGATGAGGCAAAGCAGGAGTAGTAAAGCAGACACCCCCCAGACACACCTACTTTATGTATGGGTGTGACTAACTCAAAGTCATGCTACTTCTGACTGCCTGCTCTCTAGCTCCAGGGGATCACACAGCCAGGTTGGTTTTTAGACTTCACTGAAAAAGAAAGCTCAAGATCTAAAGACAGCATTAGCACGGGAACTCAAAAATATACACTCCAAAGCAGAACCAGAACACTAACTGTGTGAAGCTGTAAAAAGGAGAAACTCAAACACAGCACTAAGAGCAACTGGCTAATTGCCAAAACCATCACAACCATGGAGTCTCAAATTTGGCTGGAGTCCTTCTGATCCTCCTGCTCACCAGAGCTGCTCTAACTGAACTTGAGTTTTGGCAGCTACTAAATAGTGCTCCAGTACTGAATCTGCACAAGACAATGAAAGGCCAAATATGCAGTAGAGGTGAGCAACAGAGGAGACAACATTTTCCAGATGCTTCCAGATGTTCTCATTATCATGAGGCTCTAGTTACAGTCTGTATCTATACATCTGCATACAGGCTGACAATATATGTAATTGCTGTCTGGAAGCTGCAAAACAATCCATTTGTTCTGGACATTACATATTTATTTCACTTATTTGTGTGACAATGCATCAATAGACTTTTCCGCTCCCATGTCTGCAGGATACAAGTCATTTATTTGGTTGAGGCACATACCTGTACCCTCTGCTGACTAATTTCAGGCACATTTGGCATTTTCTAAAGAAAGAAAATGGAAGCTTGCATTTTTGTCTCCAAAACTGAACAAAAGCAACCACTGTATGTACAGCAATGCAAGGCCCAGGAGCAGCAAGACTTGAAGTGCTGGTCTGTTATGTCAGCAAAACACAGCTGGAAATATGCCCAAAACAGTGAAAGGCTACAGGACAGGGAGTTATTTTGACTAGTCCTCAGGAAAGTTTTTTTTCCCCTCAATCCCAAGTATCTCTGAAGAAGTGCAGGGAACTCAAAAAGCCCAGAGAGCTGAACCATTATCCCAAGCATCTGTGATTGTCCTCATCACAGGGACAATCCCCTCCATCCCCACAGAGGAAAGCAAAGGTATGGAAAGGAAGGTCCAGCGGCAGCAAATGTCTAAAAAGAAAACGAGGGTGGGTTGGAAACATGCTTTTCAATGCAGTTAAGTGGCATTCTACCAGTAACCTGCAGGTATTTTGGGGCAGGCCAGGAGACTGAGGTGACAAAAGGGCACGTGGACAGCTGTCAGAGGGGCACTAAGATGCTTCTAAAGCACATGGACAGCACTTGGTAAGCAGTCAAGGCCATCAGCACAGAACATCAGCACAACAGTGTTTCTATCAAATCTCAACAGGCATTATACATTTACTGAAATCATTGTAAGGCCACGTTTCCAATCTGACTCAGGAAGCCCCTACAGTCATTCTCAGCATACTGCAGAACTACAGCCTCCTCTTTCCTTCTTCCCCCAGATTCTCTCACTTTTTTCACTGGAAGGCGGAGATGGTTGGAATTAAAAGTCCTATTTGCATTCCAAAACTGAATGGCTAAAAGCTGTAGACATCTCAAATATTTCCAGAGGGCAAACCACCACCATCTCCTCGCAAACATTTTCCAAATTTACTTTAGATTCATCCTAAAATCCTTTTTAAGTCTCACACATATCATTAAGGGAATACTAAGGATACAATCATGAAACAGTACTCAAATTCAGACTGTAAAGGCAACATATTATAGTTCCAGTAGCTGGCCAGAACCAGCTCACAACCACTTGAGCTGGTAGAAATTAACGAAGAGCTGTAGCTTTCTTTGATCTCCTACATCCTACTCTGGCATTTTCTGGATAACTTTAAGGACTTCCAGGAACCTCTACTTCCCTAGAATAACAAAAGCTAATTGTATTTATAAAGCTTACACAGTTCAGTGCCAGTTTTGACCTAGCACAACTAGTGCCACAAAAAAATGGTATGGACTTCTTCACTTAAAAGGCACATGACTGCAGAGGGAATTAGCACATTACCAAGGAGAGAGTCACCCATCAGCCTGTAGGGTGTTAGCAGACACATGCAAAATACAACTGCAGTCTTCAGCATGTGGGCGAGGCAGTAATTTTACAGCATGGATCGCAACTCCTCTGCATAAAATGCAGAGAACAGCTGCAGCTGTTCTCAGGGACTAGGGAGGATTATTAGCCCAAAGATTCCCAATCTCTCTTGAGAAATTAGTCAGGGTAAATTAAGTGCATTAAGTGGATTTGAATTCCTGTAATAAATATGCATTCACTTAGACTGAATTCAAAAATGAAAAATGGCAACGACCATAGGAACTGTATGTGAACTTGAACCTCCCATGATTATCCACTGCCTTCTGCAGAGAGTTACCCATTCTCCTGTACATAGGTTGCCCTTACTTTCCAGAAACATCACCTTGCCATCATCACAGTGGCAGATATGTTTTCCTACTTCTCCTGGGACAGCATCACTATAATATCCTGTGATGCAGTTTCCAAAATTTTTCCCAGTAATGAAAACATCTCATGCAAATAAAGATCCCATCTCCAAAGGCCAGGGTAGAAGGTGAGCATAGAAATTATACACCTGTCATCCACAGAAAGTAAAAAAGGTTATTGCCTAGTAATTCCTACCCACATGTCCATTCTCAAACTGACACCACAGACTCTGATCAAGAGCCTGTGGCTTGCCATTGGAGACTATTTATGGCAATGACATGATGAAGTGGCTTCTTGAGTTCCATATTTGAGTATCCTTGAGAAAAAGTAATCTACAACACTGTCAACAGGCTGAATTGCAATGTGGCAAGTAGAGCTTTACAAGAATGTTTTGTAACCTTGTATTAGGCAGATACCTCCACACTATTGGAAATCTTTATCCTCCCCCATGCTTCCCAAAAAGGTGTTTCCTCTTAGAATAAAGAGTTGCCGTGTAGAAAAGTGATAGCACATCAGAATTCTGTCAACTCCTTTGAATCCAGAATAACACATCACTCTTCCCCCATACTCCAGTGTCCCACACAACACTTTTCCTTATGATATTAATCAACAGGTCACAATGCTTTGGAATTCATGACTAAATTCAAGTCAATGTGTAAATATGATTTTTCATTTAAATGGCATCGCATCACAAACTCAACACAACTTTCTATACTGACTTATTTTAGACTCTGAATAAAGTTTCAGCACTACAAGAAAAAGCACTGACAATTATGAATGCTACCTACTGATCTACAAATATTTTGAAAAGCATAGAACACAATATAAGCTATTTGTGATGGAAAAATACTCAAGAATACTGATATATAGATTAATTAAATCAGCATTTCTGATGCAACACCTGTGTATACATACTTGAAAATGAACCTAAGCAAATAGATACCACAGTGCCAGTCTTGTCTACCTGGTGAGACGTGGCAGTGCACAGTAAAGCTACTAAGAAACTGATCCACATTGCTGAGAATATGCTTTTAAAGGGTCTGTGATCTCTGTCAGTGTGTTTGAAAAAAGTGTCAAGTCTCATCAGCAAAAAACTCCCTCTTGTCCCATATGAAAAGGTCACACTGTCAAATTTCATCAGTACGTACACAGGGTCTCCTTGAAAAATGTCCAACAGAATTTGTCAGAATTGCTACCAAAAAATTCCTCTATGCAAGACATGCTCTTGCACTTAAGTTTACTATATTCATGTACCTACAGAAAAAGACCATTTACCTTTCAAGTGCTGTACTTGAAAACCCATGCTGAAATCTCTGTTGCATAACTAAAACACACCAATTTTCATTCAAAGAGCAGAAGGAAGCGAAGAGCTTGCAAAACAGAAACAAGCACACCAACTTTATTCAGGGCTGATTCAGGGCTCCCTGACACCACTCTCTTTTTCTTGCACTGGACAACTCCTCCTTCCCCACTTCATTCACTAATAAACTGCACATCTTCAGCACAGCTAAAGGAACTTGCACTCTTCTGAGCTGCTGAAATGTATTTCATAAGGAGGGCCATCCCAGGGCACCATGGTTTTTGGCCAGTTGTGGATTGCAATCTGCTGTCACCTCACATGTTGCAGACGTTGCAGTGAAGAGTCTGGAAGGCATCACAAGAGGTTCTCTGGTCTCTGTAACCAGAACTCAAGGCACGTTCAACTTTACCAATGCCATTTCTGAGGTATTTGTTGCCTGTTTTTAAGGTTTCCAATTTTCTGGCCCTACAGTTTAAGCCTATTACTTTTTGCCATCTTATCCATGAACCTGACTATCAGGCTGTTCGTTCTCTTTTCTTGAGGGGATACAGACATGCAAAACCCACCAGGAACCATCTTCTTTTGAGCCCTGTTTTTGTAAAGTTTTTTTGTCTCTTAGACTGTGATTGCTCAGTGTCCTTTTGCTCTACTCTGAGCACTTAGTTACATGAATATACAAATGCTCTGAAATAAATTAGGTGTATCCAGGCAGGATATCCAACACTGACACCAGGTTACAGCTGAAGCCATGCTAAAGCCTTTAGTGCCACACTTTCTGCCTTGAGCAGAAAGATTATTTCATACATCTCACTGTGGGTTATACTACTGCTTTTGTATCTTAGCATGGGGTTTTTTCTTGGCAGAACAAAAATTCTTTTATTCAACCTGTAAACTACTGTAACTCTGACATCTTTTTTCAAATCCTCCCCACTTAACCAATTGCCTCAGATCATTGAGTAGCACAATATCCTTGAATACAGGTAACACCCTTGCACTTGCCACTAGTGAATACTATCTAGTGTTTATTAGGCTATCTTTGCAATTTGTCATGATCATTTTGAAATCCCACTTTGTCCTCTGTACGTGCAGTCTCCCCTAGTGTCATCATCTGCAAATACAACAAAAGAACATCTTCCATTGTATTATCCAGCTCATTAGTATCAACACTGAGAAGATGCACATACATGACAGACCGTATTACAGAGCTTCATCAATTCCACCTCCCTTTCTGATACTGAATAAAGTAGTTTGAGATTGACACTACTTCTGTTTCATCAGAACTGTATTTCTCTACTTTCCTCAAAACAGTATCATGCAAAACTGAGTCAAAACACCAAAGACAAACTTCTCCCAATCTACAAAGATCTCTTACAGTGCCAGAGAGAAAACCTCTGTGTTGTTCTAGGTGTTTCCAAATTGGTTTTCTGTTCTGAATTTTTCTCTGATATCCTGCTCTTTTCAGTGAAACTAGCTCATATGACATTAAAGTGAGAAGGGAAGAAAAACCATTGGAAATACTGTCCAATGTGCCAACATTAGTCTTGCATTTATACCACTTGCCCTGCAAAAACTTCAGTTAAATAGCACAGAATAAGTTATCTATATTAGGAACATACAGTCATAATCCAGATAAACCCATAATGAAAACGTAACATACCACCCTATAAAATATGGGATATATCTTAACATCAAAGATTAGCAATAATAAATATAAAATAATAAAAAAATTAAAAATTTTTAAGCAAGGCCAGGGAAGATGTCAATTTGACAGTCCTGCACTTTAGCACGGAAGACAATGAACGAATCTACAATACCTTTCCTGACCTAATTTGGCACGTGAAAGTCATGAAAAGGTACAGACCAATACATTCCTTCAAATATCACCATAACTTTATCAAAATAGTCTGAATGAGTGCTACCATACACAACTAACCTAGCAGGTCTAACACTGGAAGACAGAAGCAAAATACTTACTCCACAAAAGCCTTTTTGTTTCATATAGAAATAGATCTATAGATTAGTTCCATTTGATGCTTTCATCACAGCTTTAAAACATGGTCAAATGGATTGCTACCAATTCACTCCTAAATCAAAGAGTGTCATAAATGTAGCCATAAGTAGCCATTTTTCACATCACAAATTTTATCAAGTGTCTACCATTCCTAAGCAGCTCAACAGCTTTTGCCATGAGGATTTACTGGCTCAGACGATAAAGCTGTTCTCACATACTTCACTTATGAACCTCATATGGCTTTTTCTGTCATTCCAATATAAACAATTAAGAAACAAAGTAAAGAAAAAGAACAAAAACACATCTTGTGAGTGTTCTCATTTGATTTCAAGTAAAAGTAACCTGAAAGAGTAGTAAATTCATTTAAGCAGGGTGTTTGTTACATATATTATATAAAATTTTGGTCCTCCAGCTGCCTCCTTTCTGAATGCCCAAGAAAAGCCCCACTGACGAAATATAGCTTTTTCTTAACTAGCTAAAATGCAGCTTCATTTCAAAGCAAGTTGGCTTAAGTTGACACTCCCTAAGAATAGTCTGGCTAGAATGTGTTTGAGGCATAAAAACACAAGTATGCATGAGTCTAAATATTTAGGACAATTTTTCATTGCAGAGTAACCTCTTATCTGAAGACCAAACACAGAGACAAAGAAATTCTCTGAAATGCAGAGAATAAGGGCCTTTTGCTGAAAGCCAAATGACCCTTCTGGACTTAAGCTTTCCAGCTTCAGCCAAAAGCCCCGCATTTCACTTTAAGCTTTGTGCCTTAGGTGTGTATGTACAGACACTTCTTAAGTGGCTCAGTTTGTCCTGGTGGTCTTTCATTCATTATTCTTCATGGCGGTTATATTTTCCTTTCTTTCCAAGTGCCAAAAGCTCCTCACCCATTAGTCATGTTGCTGTCTCATTCAGTTTTTTTTAAATCCATTTTCTAACAGTTCAATTCATTGCAGAGTTCATGAAAATGCCCTTATGAAAACTTGTCCCCTGTTCCTAGTTGGCTAGAAGATCCCTGGTTGCTCTTCAGGGAAACTACCACACGACAGACAATTCTGTGAGGTACATGACAAATAACCACGTATGAAAGTCTTGTGAAGAAGGCAGTGAAATACTTCATCAGATTTTCTGGATGGAAAGAGAGATTTCAAAGACCTCAGGAGAGTCCATCACAAGACACAGGCATCTACGCCATCAGTTCCTAACCTGAGCTGACAACTTGCTTTTATCACTGGTGAACTTCAACACTGGAATGAAGGGCCAAGGTGAGAACTCCTCAACTTGCTTTTGTCAGGGAAGGTCCTTAAACCACTACATTACACCCAGATTCTGCTTAGCAAGTATTTCCTTTGTCAAAGAACCAACCTTTTCAATAGCTGAAATGCAAACAAGCCTCCTTTGATCTTCAAGATTATTAAAAATATATATCAGATGATGAAGGAGATGAAGGAGCAGATACTCTGCTAAACTGGCAATTCCATCCAGTTTCCTATGATTACCAGAGGAGTTTGGATCAGTAATCCAAGTACACATTTGTAACTCCATTCATTAAGTACCCTGTTCCTTTTCTCAACTTCACTTAACAGCTAGAATTTTACCATTACTGTATGAAACTATGTTTACATACATTTACTATTCCTCATTCTTCCTAGAAAATAAGTTATGTTTAGTTTTCATAGATTTATCTTTTAATGTAGCTTTTGAACAGGTAATTTAATTTGTCACCCTTCCAAATGAATGACAAGCCATTGGAAGAACAGTATAGGGACAGGGGAAACAAAACAAAATTCTTAGTTTGATGCAATTAGTTGAGAACCAGTAGAGTAAACATGTCCTTTCATTACTGGTGCCCATCTATATATATTCTGGTACTCCATGATGGAGGAAAAAAGGTATGGGTGTGTGAGCCGTGTAGTTTTGTTTTGATTAGTAGCAGATAGCCTGCAAGTTACATACAGGAATATCCATTGTCTATTTCCTGTCATATCGTCATCCAGATCTTCTGGAGATGAATATATTAAATATACAATACTCTCTAAGATGAGACTAACTAAAAAAAGGAGTTCTTGCTTTTAAACCTACTATTTTTCTATGTAGTTTTAAGCAAGTGTCTAATTCACTCCAAAGAAAGCTTAATTTAACCCACTAAGACTAACATGCATGTGAGTGAAGATACAAGTCTAACATCAGCAGAATGACTAATTTCCAACTGCAGACCTTTGTTAATGGCATTGCTGCATAAACTGTAAAAAGCACAGCTTGTCTCTCAGATGCCAGGTGCATATTCCATGGTCAGTAGCTAGGAAACATTCTCCTAATTGCAAACTGAACATAATGCTACTAAAGGTGATTAAAAAAAACATTTTCTCTATAGGCTGCATCTGTATGCTATTGATCTTGGCGGCACCTGGACCAGGCCTAAAATTATTTGTAGACTTTCACTTTTCCAAGTGGAAACATTAATTTTTTAAAAATAGATACTTAATAGTTCATTAGCTGATATTGCTGACAAGGCTTTTTAGTTTAAACCACCTCTCTGATAAAATTTCTGAACAACAATCCATTAAACCCTTTCATAAATTATTGGCATTCTGACGCATTTTGAATAAAACTGATGCAACTAATTTTAAAGTTGCTCTATTAGCCAGGGTAGTCCAATCATCATTTCGTTTCTTCACTACTGTTTCTCTTCTGGGAACAGGAACTATTCCCAGCATTACTACGAATCCCCTGAACAATCTAACACTTGGTACTAAAGTTTTTGTAACATGAAGTACATCTGTATATGCAACACATTTTCAAATTGATTGGAACATAAGAGAATAGCTAGGTGTATCAACAAAAAAACACCCCAAAAAAACTAACTCCTAAACTATGCTGAGAACCAAAAAATCCAGTAGCTAAATCAACATTAACTTTTCAGCATTCACCCTTCAGATATTAAGATGAATGAAAAAACTGAACAACACAGAACTATTTTCTCATAATGTCTGTACATCTTGGCAATTCCTCACAACAGTCTGTCAAGCTGAAATTTTCATTGTTTAGAAACATGAGAATTAGACATTTCTGAAGGACATAAAAGGAAAAAAAAGACGTTTTCAAGTACATATTACATATAACACGACATTTTCATGGTATTCAGTAAAGTCAGGATGCTTTACCAAAATTTGTTTTCAGAGAACCATCTAAGTATTAGTTTTAGAAAATAATCTAACTCTGAACTGGACTGGCAGTGATGCCTCGGAGATCACACAGAGAGTCAAAAGATTAACTATGTGGATATTTGCAGTTTGAAATCACATCCATTTGAACCACTTACCTCTCTTGTTACAGGATACAAACAAACAGAGCTAAAGTAAAAAGGTTGATACCAAAATTGCTACAAGTGTTGTATCTGATAGCTTGTTAATTTTTGAGAAAACAGTTTGCCTAGACATGTTCAGATCACTGTTTTAAAGGTAAAAGCCTAAGACATAAAAGTTATCAGTAACCAGACATTCTAAAAACATGCTAAATGAAAAAGGAATGCTGACAGGCAAGATCCCAGGCCCCATAAATATTAGCAATCATACCACATAGAAGTCACTGCAGTATGTAACTATTTACGAGAGGACTGCCCTATCCAAAGGCACACATGAACAAAGCATGGCTGTTGTGAAAAAACCAAAGGCCCAACGCTTTAATAAAGCATAAACGAACATTCCTCTTATTGCAGTGAAAGAACAAGAAGTTTGAAATTCTAGAAATGTTTATTTTACAGTGAGCACTGAAAGTGTTTAGCTGTTTCCAATTACAAGCTGAGTAACTCAGCAACTCAGAGTAAAGTTCCAACCGTTTATACACTTACGTTGCCAGACAAACTCTTCTATAAATTCAATTATGAGAAAAGTTTTGTTAGCTCCGTAACACCTCTCTCTGGGGGGGCAGAAAGAATTAAACATATGCAGCAGATTAATCTTGATATTAGGTGAAGCTTTTTCTGTTGACTACATGAAAATCTGCATAAATTATGAACTATTGTAAGCTTGCATTCTCTGCGCAGTGTCATCTACCACAACCTTTAGGGAATCTAGTAGCATCACATCTCCAACTCTGCATACATACATGCTATGTCATGTAAGAGACCAATCTCTCTACAATGGCTGCTCTCCCATGAGAATATATTCCGGCCTACATAGACACGCCTCAAAGGTGAGAAACAACGATCCTGTCCTGCACCATCTGAAGCAGGATCACAAGTACAATAGAAAAGTATAAAATCCCACTATTTGTTTGGCTTATTTTTACTTCAAATGACTCTTGTCAGTTTTACTGCCTTTGAGAAATAATTTATTAATCAATCCTAACTCACAGAAGGTGTCTTAAACAACATTACCGAGTGGCAAAGGCAAGCTTCTGAACTGCAAAGTCATTAGAAAAAAACCCCACATATTTTGTCATCCCAGATATATTTTTACAATATTGTTCCTGTAAAATGGAATTATCTGAATATATCCACAAGACCAGACTATTACGTAGCTTCCTCTAGTGGTCAGTCCCTAAATCTTGTTGCTTCTGCTATTTAGCCTAGTTACTTGTTACACACAAATTCTCTGTTCAAATGCTGTAAATTTGAGAAGGCATTAAAATTTATACTGCAATGTACTTCTAATACAAAAGCCAAGGAAACTAAGCCAAAACATAGACCAAAACATTTGGTAGTGACACTAAAAGGACAAACAGTGAAGTCAGCAAAAACCAGAGTTATTAGTTTTCCCATTTGCTCCCTTGTGAATATGCATTATAATATATTTAGTTACATGGTCAAGCTTGACTTTCCCACCACGAGATTTAGGAAGAAAAGACAGATGTTCAGTTTTTAGCTGAGTCTTCAGATATTTGCTATGAATCATTCAAACTTTTGTTTTGACCCTGAAAATGGTATATGTGTGTGTGTGCACGTGCATGTTTTATTGAGGCTTGCTGCTGTGCAATTGGTTTGTTTCTGCAAAACTCTGCTGAGGGAGAGGGCAACTAAAAAGTCACAGCAAAGCACTCACCAAATTGAAGGCCATTGAAAACAGACAACAATTTGATACAGCACTAAAAGACTGCAAGAAGAATCAAGGCAGCTCTCTGTGATATGGGATGAGCAGTAAACAGGATGAAATTTTATACTGAGCATCAGGAAGATTTCCTTACAGGTTGAAGCCACTAAGGAGGAAAAGGGAAAATCCAAAGGTAGAAAGTGACAACTGTCCCTTAATAAAATATATTTCACTAAATTATTCAACTGTTAAGAAGAGTGAGATCACATAACCTAACAGACATCTCTGAATCAAAAATAAGGTAGTTAAGAATCTGCTCAGGTGATTTAACTGAAAATAATCCCAAGGGTCATGTTATCTAAATTGTACAGAAATAGAAAATCGTATCACCCACACGCAGTTTGAAAATCTGTCAATGAGTAACTTTTATTATAAGGGTTTTTTTCTGTTTAACTGCAGCAGTAACTTTTATGTCTAGCTGAATGCATTCCATTGCCTGAGATTCTTTATTGCCTTCTAGCTTTCGCCTTTGCACTTTTCTGCACTCTGGAACCAAAAGAAAAGCCCCTTAATATTTTTTTTTTTTTCCCCATTCTGTCTCTTCCATAAAGCCTGTCAACCTCCATTCAGCTTTGACAAGGACATTAACTCCCCAAAACTGACATCACGATTTATTCACTCATACACTGCCAGCAACAATGCACACTGCCAGTGCAGCAATGCCTGACAAAACACATAATGAAGCAGAAACTTTTAAAATTAAGTTCAAGGACAAATTAATTTTGAAACAGTACTGCATATTCCCCTGGGAAGCCCACAGGTAGCTCAACACTGCTAACCTCACAAGTCCCTTAAATGCTCATCCCTCCATCACAGAAATTCACATGGAGCTTCCACACACTTGGATAAAAAAACCCAAACCCACAACATAAAGACAAGGGCATGACTGAAGCAATTAAGTATTACATTTCCTCTCCTTTCTCTCTTTCTTTCCATGATACTAGTCTGTTGCCAGCTAAAGCAGCTTGCCCTAGCATTGCCTCCCTCGTGCCATACTTAGGAACGCGCTCACCGTGACTGTTTCAGAAGAGAGGCTCTCAAACCATTCTGTGCAATGCTGACTGGAAGGGTACCTCAGCAGCTAAAATACCTGACATTACACATCCCTCTGCTTTTGGTATCTGCCTAACCTCATTCATTTTTACAGCTGGAATCAGCTGGAATGTGTCTTCTCCTCAGGAGAGTAGGCAGCAAGGGATTTACAGCACAGTAACTAACCTCAGGTCTCAAGTTTGCCTATTCCCTGGCATACCATTACATCCTTGGGGAAAGATAACACAGCTGACAAAAAATGTCACAGCCCCTCAAAATAAATAATATCTGTCCAAATTTGGTGAGTGCTGTCAACTCTGTTTATGTTCCTGGCTTTCTCTCAGAACAGCTCTAAAGCTGTGGACTTTGTTAGTAAAATAAGAACGAGAAAGATTTAGCCACATCTCTATTCAGAAAAAGTTCTAGGCCTGTTTCTCGTCACTCTGTAACAGCATTTTGGCATTACAGCAACCTGAATATGCAGTGGTGTTTGGGTAGCAATGTAAGAGCCTAATAAATAAAACATGAAAGCTGCAGTAGAGAAAATTCAATAAAATTTCATGCATGCTTTCCATTTTTCATGCTAAGGATCAGAATATTAAGTGCTTTTCAGTGCCAAATTCTGTATTAAAGTCACTCATCATTCCTTGTATTTCATTACAGTTAGAAACTCCAACCAAAACCCAGCATGTCAGAGACAGTACAGTCAGTCAAGAGTGTGATAACCTACTTTTGTGTAAGTGACAATTAAGTGTCTCTAAGTGCTTATGTTTGTTATAGGCAGGACAAAGTAAATAGAAAGATACCTGTCTTAACAGCATGGAATTGAAGGTAAACGGGAGCCAGAGACTCCTCTTCCTACACACATTCTAGGGTACAGCACAAGTTACAGAATTAATATGGTTCTGAAAAGGATGATCCTGATGTTAATTCTAAAGCATCAGAGTATTATTAATTATAGGATTGTTTCTTAACTGCTCAGGTGGTGGCAGAGTAAATATCAATAAAGCTCCTCATTTATAATAGAACAAAACATGAAAAGAAATGGTCAGTGTAGCTGTTTTGTATTGCTCACCTTTAAAAAGAAGAGCAGCTATTCTCTGACTAACCTCTGAGTACCAGGTTTTAAGCTAAAGAAGTGCAGACCTTTTCAGGCAAAAGATCAGTTTAAACAATACACAACTTACGCATCTCTTCCACCACGTCTGGATCACACTCCCTGTATTTGTCTATTTCTGTCTTCAGCTGCTCTTTTTTCTGCCGAAGGGCAGCAAGTTCCTTCAGCAGAGCTGCACGTTCCGTCTGAGGATTCAAAGGATGTTGGGAGATACAAAAAAAACCCCAAACATTAAATCACACAAAAGACAAGAGCATGACTTTTATATAAAAACATAAATTTAAAAGCTGCTTTCGCTACTGCTTCCTGTCTATGAACCACTTGAGCATTTTATTTTATTACACAGAATTCTCAGTGACACTAAATTATACTGGAAGGAAAAAAAATTAAGGCCAAAATGGCTCAACAAAAGAACAATTTTCTACAACCTTTGAACCATGGTTTAACAAACTCCAGAGATCTCTTAATTACTGGGCTTGAAGGTTAAGCAGTATTTAGGAGTGCTAGTCTTGTAATTAAAGATGGCATTACAGAAAACCTACCATCCACCCTTCCACAAATTGAGATGCTGTGTATGAACACCCTCTGAATTTATTTGTCTCCTTTCTTTTTCCACATTGTTTAAGAGCAATAGTCTCAAAAACAAATTCATATATTTATGGCATGGTAGTCTTTGCTGGGATTGTACACAATATTGACCTCAAAGAGTCTATTGATCAATAAGAATCTGCAGACACTGACTCAACATGAGCTCCCCCACAGCCAGCTTAGCATATACTTCCAATTCAGTCTGTAGTTACAGACAAACGCTGGAACTGGCTGATATTCAAACAACTCAAGCTAGGGCAGCCTAGAAGAGCCAGACTGCATGAGTTTGTAAGCCATCAAGATTTTACCAACGGCAATCTCTGTGGTAACCCAGCAGTCTAAGGTGTTTGTGGATTTGGGGTTTTGTTTGAGGTTGTTCGTTTTCTTTCCTCCCCAAACTTCCATATTCCCAGTGCTTTTGCCAACAGTTTGGATTCAGCATGTTCTGAAAATACAGAATGGAAAGTAAAAGTTTCCAGATGCTGAGGTATGGAGGTGAGATGCTTGGAGACCTACACTGCAATCCAGATTTTTAGGACTTCTTCCTGATGTATAATCAGGAACCAAAATGTCAGAACAGGATTTCCAGACCAATCTTAGGGCAGGCCACATGCTGGAGAAGCCCAAGGCTGAAACAGTTTGTTTGGAAACATGACAAGCCCAACTAAGTGAGAAACCTGCCTGTGATTCCTGATTACAGTGCGTTGCAAATTAATGAATAAACAATCCCCATTAAAGATACTGCCAAAAAGAAGGTTTTAACTGAATTTGTGGAACTGCAACTTTAACAAGGGTTTGATGGTAAGGTTCACTCCATTCCTTACTAGATAAATTAAACACACAATTTTGTAGAGTGTTTCTACAAAAACAGTTTGGATTTGAAGATTTGGCACTTTCATACAAAATTCAATTTCTTCTGAAAGCTTCTGGCTGTCCCTGTTTTATTTGCGGTTTAAATCACTTCAGACATCTCAATGCAAGTCAGCAACTTAGAATACCATATGAAATATTTCTAACTAGTATGTTGGTTATGACAAACATGAAGCCTAGATATATTTTTGCTGTGTTAACAGCTTCAGCATGCAAAGAGCACTGGGCCTTCCATGGCTGCTCAGAACAGTAATTTAGGAATCTATATTACAAATAACCAAATCAGCATCTAAGTTGGTAGTTACCAGATGTGGCAGTTCAGCAACCACTGGTACACACCTCTGGGTAGTTCAAGTTTTAAGATATTTTTAAATCTGAAAATACCTGGAAATACTACATTAGTATTTACAGGAAGCACATACTTATAGTCCTATTTCCTTGTAGGATTACTTTCCCCCAAAGGAACTTACAGTATCTTCACGTCCAGTTTTTGATTTCTCAATGCTTTTTTGTAAAGCCTCTTTTTTCTGACTGCTTTCAGCAAACTGATAAAGAAAACAAAGAACAAGATCAAAATTTTTCAGTAAAATGTGCATACATATTAATGTATTTAAATAAACAAGTGGATATATCTTTTTAAAATACATGTATTTAAAAAAAATAAAATTTTAAAATACATGTATAACAATAATAAAGACAAAATAAATACAAAAGTGCCCAAATGTAAATCTGAGGCTTTGAACCACAGAGAAGAATTACAGGAAGCAATCTCAAGTCTAAGAAATTTTCATTCCCATGGCACATAATCTTGTTATATACTGCATGTTCAACATGGGACTAAAATCGTATTTCATACCATAATCTGGCATCTCTATGCAAAGGACCCTGTAACATGGAGGCTTTGGATTTGGTGATTTCCTTTGCTCCTTTTCCAGCTGTCCTTATTCAATGGAAGCAGTGACAAAAGCTGTAGCACGTCCACCTGCTCAGCTGTGGATACCGGTGTTCCCAAAGTCTGGTATGCCACTGGCACGGCCCCAATCCCTTTTACACGCTGATGAACAGAAGCCTCTGTTCAAAGGCATGTAAAGCTGTGGCCCCCTTTTACTGTGTGGCCCTTGCACAACTAGACCTCACAGAGATCCCTTCCATAAGGCAGAGGAATCTCACAGGGCTGGTGTGAATAATCCTTCCATTTTTCTGTTACACCAGGAGAAATAATTTGCCAAGAGAGATCTCTCTCCATTAACCTGCCACCCATCTTGAACGAGGCCTTTCCAGTTCAGTTGGCAGTTTTCCAGAGATACTTTGGAAACTCTTAAGCTGAGCCAGAGTATGACTTGCCCCTCAGAGACACCCTACTCAGCATCAGACAAAGCACCTTGAAATATTAAATGAGATGAATGAGAATGAAAAAAAAATTCTACGAAAATACAGTTTGAAAACCAGTTACTGCATTGAAACCAACAACAACAACAACATAAAAAAGAAAAAAGAAACAATAGCATGCTTTTCAAGTACCCTTTGTTTTAGTTTTAAAATGTTCAGCACCAGTCACTGTATCACACTAACTGTGAAAAGAACAGCTGTCAGAGCTCAGGTTTTAGTCTGCCCTACCCCAAAATCCCCCACATGAATCCTCCATTTCTACATTCCCTTTCTCACTGAGGATCCCACTGAGTGCAAAAGCATCCCAAATATGTCTTGCAATCCCCAGCCTTGATAATTTAACTACATGGTTTATATCGTGCAGCTGATATAAATGCATTCATGCAACACATACTGAACTCCTCTGGAGCTATAATCACTTCTCAATTTCAATTTAAATTAACATTTGGTCCAGATTTTCAGAATATTAAATGCAAATGTATGATAAATATCAGGCAGAGCTTACTGCCAAGTCTTGGAGATCAGTCATAACAGTAAAAAGAAACTCCATACTGGTGGTCCATAAAGATTAGGATACAGCCCAACTGCAGCTCACTGTGTTTAGTGGTTCCTTTCACAGCTTCATTTTTAAAAATAATTACTCTGTGTTCATGCATGTGAGAGCATGCATACAGACAAGAAAGTCTCCTTTCTAAAAGAATGTTTTCGTTTTCTTCAATTTATTTAGGAATTATACTAATGGTAAGACATAATTTGAGGAAAAATATGTCCAGCTGTTTACTTGCTGCTCTCAGTGTGGGTAAGCCATAGAGGCAGTGTAGGTTTCACTATGTGGCTTGAAGTACACCAACATCTTAATTTTGGTGGATAGTCAAAGAGTACTCCTTCCAGGCTTTCCACAAAATTCTTAAAAGAGTAGGTGTGTTAGTCCCCACATGAGGCCATACTAAACAGAGGTATACAGTTCAGAAGAGGGTAAGCACTTAGGTGCAGTTTGCAGTTCACAGAATCCAAGGAAGACAAACCCCAGAGCACGTCATCTGGCATCTCTGAACACAGGATTTCTTCTGGACCAAAATCCACAGAGGAGGTAGAGAAGCCAAGGAGCTTATCTAGACCCTTATACTGCAAGTGCAAAGAAGACAATGCTCTCTGCAAGAGAGGTTATAAAGGTGTCACTTTCTCTAGGGGTTTTTTTTTCATACTCATTAGTTTGTAAGGAATGTTTCTGCTTTCTCTAAAATGGATGTACAGAAGAAGCCCTCAAGCCAGTGCAAATCATAAAAGCTGGTTTATTGGAAGCACCCAATAAGACATAATTTTTTTGATACTCTATATTCAACATCATTTATTAATGCAAGAGACACTAATGATAAACTGTGGGAGATAAAGGAATTTCTTAGATTCAGCCCTACACAACATGCAAGGTTGCCATGCAAGGTTTAGAAGACCTTTCTTTGCCTAAAAGCAAAGATGATTTTACACAACCTTATTTAAGATACTGCTTTCTTATCTCACAGATTCTAATTGCTTGGGTGTTTTGGGATTTTTAAATTATTCTTTAATTATTATTTCACATTACAAAAAAATTCAAAATAAAATGACACCTCAGTTCTTTGTGTATTATTTAAAAGTCATGTTGAATATCCTCTATGATGACAAATAAAAGATGAGTATAAGGAAAGGAAGAGCAGAAGGAGGCATGATATTGAAAAAACACAGGACAAGGATTCAAAGGGTAAGGAACAGATGGCCAGGGTTTGTACAAAGAATCTATGACTATGGGAGAAGCAGAAAGGCTTGGATAGAGAGGCAGGAACATAGCTGACAATAACTATAATGAAAGAAGGAAAGACAGTCAGCAAGGACAAAGGAGTCAGAAGAAGGATGGATACACATGATATAACACTTAATTGAAAGGTAAGTGCAAATGGCAAATGACAGGTTATAGGGCATTAAAAGAAAGAAAAGCAGAATTTGCAAACATTGTGTATGTATGATAGCAGAAGACCACATCTGGACTAATACAGTGACTAACTTTCCCACTCAGCAGCTGTAGAAAAGCCTGATTGCAAAGAAGCACAGTAGCAGATGGAATATTTCAATCCTTGGAGCAACCTTGGCAACGTTTTTCAGGGGCACTGGCAAACAATTTCTCAAGAACATTAACCACTCTCAGAGAAATCTGACTCCTGCCAACAGCAGAGAGACCTGTCCAGAGATACTGTGTCCCTTCTGTGTTTCTTGAGAGAGATGTCTGGGCTGACACAGGAACAACCTTCTGCCACAAGCTAACTGACCAGGTGTGGAGAAGTACAGAGAGATTCTACTCCACTGCAAAGTTTCGCATCTCCTATCTGACTGCTCTGAATCAGCACACGATTAAGCAAGATGCAAGAAAGCAGCAAAGTCATCATCCAGGGCAAAGAAGAAGGAGAGGAGACTAAACAATTCAAAATTAAGAAGTTAAAAATGCTCTCCACAAAAGCATTTTCATGTTTTCAAAACACAGTGGGAGCATTCAAGAAGACGGTTTAATGAAGAAAGTAACCAGCATCTATAAAATAGGAGAGTTGGGGAACAATTTCATTAGTTCTACAGATCAGCATGATCAATTAAATGGCCACCAGCCTTAGACATTAACGCAATCCAAAGTCCCCCAAAGGGATGATTTTTCCTACTCTGCAAAGGAGTCACAGTTTAGTCATAGATGTGTGCAGCAATTTGGATGTGCAAAGTGCTATTTGCTGATGATAACCACCAGTTCCACCACGGAACTTGGGGCCTGGTTTGTATCAAAAACCCAGATTGGATGTACACACATAATTTATAATCTGTATGAACGCATTAATACCAGGGCTCCACTTCAGCAACACACTGATGCAGATTTGGAAGAGGAATATTTAACCCCCAATGAACAACAGCAGCTGAGTTCCATTCCTTCTCAAAACCTGCCTGATAGGCTTTTATTCTAGAATAAAAAACAATGGGTTTTTTCTCCAGTAGAAGTTTTTGTTGGTCCTGTGCCTTCTTATTCCCTGTTTCTAACCACTCTAACCACCAGTGTCCCACCAAACACGTAGCTTGTCTCACCAGCATATTAAAATATCTACAAACCTATTATAAGGCATGCAAAGCCAGCCCCTAAGTATGTTCACTGGGCAAGAATCAAGCCAAGATCTCACATGCTAACCACCAAGAGTGCTCACAGCTGTTAGCCCACTATCATTATGGTCTGAAAGAGAAATATCATCTGTTTGGTTTTCTTTCGGCCAAACACTCAACCAAAAATGGTACTAGAAACTACTGCTCTTGTGAGCACCACTCACTGTGGCACTACAGAAGAATTAAACACATCAACTTTAAAAATATTTCTAACTTACAAAGTTACTTGCTTTGGGTTTGAAGCTCCCTGTGCTTTGTTTCAGGCTAAAGGCAAGGCTAGTTTGCTTTTGGCTTAAACAAAAGCAGTTCAAGAGGTTTAGGGTAACATTACGCAGTAGATAGGTGTATTTCTTTTCTATGTGAAAACTAACTCACTACTGAAAAACTTAAGTGGAATTGACAGAAGGCATGGCGAGAAAGTACTTCAAAGCATTCCTCCAGAGTTTAAAGAAATAAAACAAAAAATTGAAGCTAAAAACAGACTAATAATATATAGAGAGGAAAAATGGAGAGATCAACAGCAAAAGAACAATCTGAAAATACTGAAAACAGACCTTTGTGTTAAAAGAAAGGCACAGAACATTACTAAAAGAAATCACTTAACAATTACTGTTGACTAAAACTTAAAGAGGGAGAAAAATCCCAAAGGGCAGCACACTGAAGTGCAGAACTGCTTTCTAAAATATTGCACTAAGCAAGCATACAGATGAAATATCATACAGTAAATTAGGCATGGCTCTGTTCTCAGGCCATGTTGAATATGAGTC
>VXBB01016792.1:968149-980863 GCA_013399915.1 Illadopsis cleaveri | reverse complement strand
GGCAAATACAATAAAAGGTGGGGTATTCAGAAGAAACAAATGAGAAATCCCCCCTCCACAGGAACCTTCACCCATCCATGTACAAACCTGATATTGTCACCCAAAATTATTTTTAAAATATTATACAGCAAATCCCTCTACATTAAAAGTATTTTAATTCAATTATTATCCATCTTTTTAGATTTGCCACAATAATTAAGTTAATTTAGAGAAAAAGTCTTGCCAAGAGCTTTTGTTTTTGCTTCATTCATTTGCAACACCATTTGATAAGCAGCGGTTACGCAACAGAAAATAACTGCTCGAGGCCAACCTCCTCAAAAGACAAAAGGTGAAAGAAACAGTTGTGCAGGCTCAATGAAAGAACTGAATTTCTGGGGCTGCTTTCAGAGTTGGTGTAATTGGCACGACCTGAGGGACAGATGGCTGTCTACTCAGACACAAATATCAAGTATGCCCTAATCAACCTAAAAAAACCCCAAACAAACAAACAAAAAAACACAGTTGAAACACCTCATTCAACACTTTTTCACAAATGCAAGCAATCTAACAAGGAAAGCTGAAAGAATTTCAGAAGACATTCACAGGACTGACATAACTACAGAAAATTTTCATACCTGGACATGAAGGATGTGATTAAATACCCCAATATGCTTACTGCATATTAGGGTATTTAAAAAACCTACAAGGTCCAAGGTGGTAGTTAACAGGTCTGTTCAAGGCAGCAAGGATATAGAAAAATATTTTCCCTTGGAAAGAAAGGGAGAGAACGAAGAGAAGTTTTAAGTTTTCCCTAAAGGGTTTTTAAAGATTGCTATCCTAAGCAGCTGGACCATACACTGACAATGCCTTCAGGGACTAACTAGAGACAGGCACCAGTTAAAACACAATATTCATCCAATATTCCCCGAGCTCCCATCCTGCTTAAAGACTTTGAAAACAAAATCAAACTTTATTCCACAGACTTTTAGAAATGCGCAAATTCTACACTGAGATAATATCAGTAAAAAAAAAAAACCTCAGTCAAATACATCTATCAAATTTCAAAGTTTTGACAGACATTTTACATACTCACTCTTTATGCCAATTTTGTCATTTTTAAGTAATGCTTAGACAGATCACCAAGTCATCTCCAATTCCTGATACAGAGAAGAGTCTTTCTATCATGTGTTCAAAAATAATGAGCTCTTTTGCTGTGACAAGAAAGACCTTTTCCTTTAAAACCTCCCTGCATCAAAATAACACATTTTGGTTTTATACTCTGGGTTTTTTGTTTGGTTTTCTTTTAAATTTTATTCCTTTCAGAAGAGGAAAATTCTATGAAATGAGACTTCTATAATTGCTTGCTGGTAGTTCATTTCTGCATGCATGCTAATTTTCTAACATAAAATATGCTATATTAATTGAATTACAAAATTTTAAGGTGAAAGTCAAAGTTCAAATTAAATAGGACTACAACTCACTGTCTCCATCAAATCTAGCTCTGAAAGTAGTATTGGCTGCCCATCACCAGGCTGGAAGCTCTTGGCCTTACAGTTGAGGCACACTTCCAGACAGCACAGAACACTTAAGCCTTTAAAGTTTCTTGGGATGCTGGTTTTCTGCTGAACTGTTGTTCCCACCTGCCGTGCTGGCTGTGGGGCACGGGAGATGTGCAGGGCTGCCAGACCTGACTGGGCTTCTGCAGTGAGAGCCCTGTTTTCACATCCCTGTTCATTTCAGATTAACAATTTCACTGCAATGCCAGGAATGGAGCCAGCAGCCAGAATGCAAACCTTTTCGAAAAGGTAAACTGTGTGATATTACCTAAAAAATTCAGTGTCACGGACAACCCTGTTTGAAAAAACCTAGTGGTTTTCCTGCATGATATCAGAATGATTATCGATATAATCTTTTTAGTGTAGTAGGAATCCTCCTTCAAACCTACGTTAAAATCTTTAGAGTTATTACAGAGACAGTTTTTAAAAAAATTGCTCTTAAATTGTGCCAAAACCTTATGCTCATCAAGAAGGAAGGAAAACCTACACTTCACAGTTGCCATCATGCTAGTTACAAGTTAACATCAAGTAAAAGAAAAATCATTAAATTCAACTAATGAACACTAAATTATGAAGTTGCTTAATTCCAACAGAAGCCTCCAGAGCACTGTATTTTTAGGAATCTGCCATGACAGCAGTAACTAAGCATGCTCTCCAGGGCTTTTTAGCATGCCATAAAACATAATTCCAGAAGGCTCTAATAAGTTACAGCATTAGAAGAGTCTGCTCTGATGGACATTTTAGGACTTAGTAAATGCAGAATCATTTTAAGATATCACCATTTTTCAAATGCAAGATGCAGAGGTCACAAAAATCATGGACTATTCTAATAAAAATTTATTAGCATTTTCCAGGAGAGTTATAGAGGGAATAAGCCTTACAGGATCAACAAACAAATGGGCAGATATAACCAATATATTCACAAGGTTTAAATGATGCAAATTCTCAGCCTCTTGCCCTTACTGCTACAGCTCCCCCTGGATGGTGTGAAGTGAGTTAATCATACCATACCAGCCCTGCAGTAGGCCATTTCTTTATCAGTCTAGTCCTTCAGTTCAAATAAAACATACAGGTCAGTGAAAGCCAGAAGGTTGAAGATGGGAGGGGTCACTAATTGTCTCTGTTGGGAGAGTAATTACTATGCAAGAGAAAAAAATAAAAAGTGAGCAAGCACAGAATGGAATTGCCCAGCTCACTGGGGCTGCAGACTATCAAAATGGTCAGGGCGATCCAAGGAAGAATAACTAACTAGAAAGCTAAATGACATGTCCTCAAATAAGAGGGGAAAAATGGAGGCCCAGCATGCATATGGGAAGACTGCTCTAACAGCTTAGTCAACACACTGGGATCCTGCCTACGCATTCCAGAATAACAGAATGGTAAGGGTTGGAAGGGATCTTGAAGACCATCTAGTCCCAGCTCCCTCTGCCATGGGCAGGGACACGTCCCACTAGACCACATTGCTCAGGGCCTTATAATAGGCATTAAAAGAAAGACCTCTTCAGTAATCAGAATTTTACTTTTCCTGGAAAGGAACAATTTATTACATTTTTTGCAACATAACAAAATTAAATTGTAAGCATATATATGTCTAAATTAATGAATGAGAAAAATGCCTAAATAAGTAATTCCTAACACAAGTCACATGTATTAGTTGCAAATGTTCTGACATACTTCTCTGGTTTAAAGAAGTGCTATCTATGCCATGCTGTCTACTCCCTAAAATTAATAAAACATATATGAAAAAGCTAAGCTTTCTAAATGTATTACAGCAAAGTTAAAATCATGATGAACCTTAAGACATTTTATGCCTCCAAGTCTTTTTTTTTCCCAATAAATAGACAAAGAATTTTTAAAAACACACTGAATACAGTTTTTCAATGGATCATAATGTGAAAATATTACACCCCAAAAATGAACTGTTCTATCAAAAGCACTAAGCCATGGATTACAAAGGTGTTGCACATGTACTTCTATGAATGTTTTTTGCCTCTCAGCAGCTCATTGCTGCTGGGAGGCAAAAAACCCCAAAACACTGAGGCCCTGCATTCAGAACAATCAGACGCTGAAAACTGCAATAGAGACCTGAGGTATGTGAGGAGCTCTGCTAAGAGCTGATGCTGTACCATCTGTTGAGGATGTTTCTACAAAGCAATGCCAAAAGCTTGCTCCACAGAACTAGGTCCCACAGGCTCTCCCTGCTGATGCAAATCTCTATCTGGGGCAAAAAACTTGTCCAGTATCTTCAGCAACATCACCCAAATCCAAGCACCATCAGGCCTGCTACTCCTCACTGCACATCTGTCATCTCCAGGGATGTGCACCTCAGTTCCAGATTGGTTACTTTTAGCCAATCATTGCTGAGCACTTGTACTTAATTTCTTCCCGAATCAACCTCTAAACCCTGTGGAAATACCCTGACAATTGAGTGAGTCAATGGGATGAAGGAGGAGGCTGCTCACATGGGAACAATGGGGACAGCAGAAGTTTAGTGAGCTTCAGTCAGTGGCCTCAAGCAGATTTATTCAGCAACTTTCCAGTCACAGTATTTATGGAGGAAAATATAACCAAAAGGATAGAAATAAACCAAGCTGCATCTTGAAAGACCTTTCTGATGGTTAAAACTCAAAATTTTTTTGTGTACATTCTAAACAAGGAAGGTTCTCTCCTTTTATTTATGTTGTCAAATATCTTCAGGAGGATTCAAGCCAGATTACCCACAATATGAATATTTTTTCCATTAACTATTTTCAAACAATGTGCATTCCTAACATAAGCATTTACTATTACAGAATTCCCTTCATTGCTTTTTTACCAGAATAAATTCTTTCACTTTTCATTTTTCAATGCTCATTAGTACAAACAATTTAATACATATGAAGTCGCTTGATTTCAACAAGTTCATTCCTGGCCAGGGGAAGTTGTTGGGTTTTTTTTTCTTTTTTTTCTCAAACTACCTGGCAAATGTGAGCCAGGATGTACTCAGTTCAAATTCTCCCCTTGGTTCAATATACGAGTCATGGGAAGTGAAAATCCCTCCTTTTTCACCAGCCCTGGGGCAGGGATTTAAGGAATGAAACATCAGCTAATCCTTTCTATCTTAACTAACACTGGCCCAATGCAATGCTTAGTGGGAGAAAAAAATTGCCAGAAACTCTCAAGTCTCTTAGTCATGAGTATGTTGAAGCAAGCACAAGGAACAGCACAAAATGTCCATCCTGTAATCTGCTCTAGAAAGATTCTGTTCAATCTTCATTGCAGTGCAAGGTGACCACATTTTGCTCTCAGCTGGAACAGCAGCTCTAATACTTTTGGCTGTTAAACCTTCCCTTGCAAAAGCCTCAGAACACAAAAGATAAAGCCACAAGAAAGCAACACAGTGATAAATGAGACTATTAACAACACAGTGAAATGAATGGTTTTAAACTGAACAGTGAAATAAATGAACAACACCACACTGAGGAAAGGAAACTAACAGGTTGTTTTCCAAAGCTACTGGACTACAGTGCACATAGTACTGTCAATAGTAACACTAACAACCAACATCTTTGAAGTGCTTAGTATTTCAGGTCCCTGTCAGCACAGATGCAAGTGTTTTGCCCAAGACACAGATGAAAAAATGGAAGAAAATCTAAGCTGAATCTATTTATACTAAGACTCCATCAGAAAGATTTCTCTTTTCCTCACTCACAACTGTTATGCTAAGAATAAACATCTTTTGTTAAGCAACAACTGATCATAGGTAATTCCAAGGTTCTGAATCCAACAGCCAGAAAAATATTGATAAAGAAGAACACATCATTTCACCTTTTCTTAGGGAAGGAAGACTGTCCCTCAGTAAAGCTTCAAAAGTTCTCTTGACAGGTGATATTGCAGTAAAAATGTCTCAATTTATAACCATTGTTAAAACATTATTTCTCAGTCCACACCCTCACTACTCGTTTCACCATTTTATACCTGTATCCAATCTAACCAAATACAACTTCCACATGCAAACAAACCAAATGTGTGTATAAACCCATCTCACCAAAATGCAGCTTCCAACATATCTCACTTTTTCAGTGGTCTTCTTCACAGATGCATAAGCATAACCAAGAAGTGAAGAAAAAGCACTGACAGGAGGCATAAACCTTTAGGAACAACCATGCCACTGCAAAACAAATCAATACAAAATCCAAAGGGACCTACTTAGCAATTCTCACTCTGTGAGCTATTAAAGGAAATAGTTCCAGCAGATGCTACACAAACTAAAGATATGTGCTATCCTTGCTTTTCAGAAAAACAGGAAGAGGCTCAAGCAGTAACTTGGGGTTAGAGGGCACCACCAAGATCCTAATTAGATCAGCACAAGGTCTGTCATGTATATATCAGTCAGGGATTAGTGCCGCTCTCCAAACACCTGCCTCCACAAAAACAAGCCAAAAGACAGGGTCAGGCAGGGAAGCTGTCAAAAGAAACTTTAGCATTGTTTTTAACTGCAATATCTCTGCACACTGATGATATAATAAATCCTTCCTGGAAAAAGTCAAGGGTATACAGAACCTCTGGGAAGTGCAGCTTTAAACATCCAGACAAAACTGGCTTGATCTTCATTATGAATACCAAGTCAGATTTCTTTGCTTCTGGATCTCTAAGATGGAGTGTGGCTTAATAATCACTAAAAAAACTGGAACAAAAAAATTGTTTCAAGAATAGCTCCTAAAACAGCCTCCCACAATCACAAGTTCTGTAAAATGCAGAATGCTATGAGCAACCTGGCTGTAACATTCTGAAGTACCAACCTATGCAGGCAAAAGGTCCCGTAGCAGGCCCAACTCATCAAGCATAAGCCTCAGTGCTGTGAATTAACAGGGGAATTTGCATCATGAAGAAGCCTGTTCTGCTCCTCCACATTATTTTCAAATGACAGTTCAGCATTTGGGATCACTCCTTTCCCTTCACTATTTACCCATGCCTTCAGGAAACAAAGATAATGCCCTCGGGCAAAAAGCCTTAATTGCATCATGAACTGAACTGCTGGATTTTTAAACATGCTTTAAGTAAGGCAGCCTGATTCTGGCTTTTAACTGCTGAACAAAGAGACCGACTCATGCAGTTAACAATCAAACTGGACATGACAGAGAGGAAACACATCTCTCAGCATGCCACAAGCTCTATATGGGAATGATCAAAGATAAGCAAAATGCAACAGAAATGGTACAATAGCTGACTCTTTTCCTCTACTTTGTATGTTCTGACAAGAGGTTTTGTGATAGTCAGTGACTAGATTTAGAAGCCCTTATGAAAATCTGTATGTGTGCACATCAAGAAGAGCACAAACACCTAAAGAGCTAATTTGAACTCACAGACAGAACTTGTTATAATCTTGTAAAAACATTCAGAGAGCTTTTCATTGAAAATGCCACCTTTCCTGTGTTAACAGAGGAGTTATTTTCAGCTAGTGAAAATGCTTTTCCCTGAAATGCTGAAACATTTCGAGTCTCATCAGAAAAGCAAGTAATGAAGACAAGTACTTTTAAAGACTCACAGCATCATCTAAAGAGCGCTCTCATACCAATAAGCCCATATGTCAGAAGCAGAGTTTGGCTTATAAATAAGGTACTGATAATAAAACTATTTCTGGAACAGTTTTGTATTTTAGAATTGTTCATATCAGAATAGTATGTTTCTACATGGAAATAACATCTATAACATCAATAACTACATGCCCATTACACTTTCACAATAATAGAGGTGTTTGTGTAAGTAAAAGTACATTTAAAGCAGCTCAGCACATTTTTCAAAGTAGGCAATTCCTGGATACTTACCATGGAGCACATTAGGCAGATTCTGCAAGACATTCCAAGGAAGATATTTGTCAGGGTATGCCAGAGACCTGCTTGACCAATTATGTTCAGATTTCATGATGGGACTAGGCCCAAGGGCAAGGACAGCAAATATTAACTCCTTCCAGCTACTTGGCTATAATATGGAGCATGAGCAGCAACACAGAGGATCCAAGAGCAAATCATTCACATTCAATGAAACAGTGGCACCAGAGAGTTTGGTGAACAAAGCCGGAGTTTTGGAACGTATTTGTTCAATTTCTCAGTTGGCAATTTATGTGCTGGCAGAGTAAGTAGCCTTGTCTGAAACTTGTGTGAGTGTACTAATAAGTTGAGTAATTTTACTAGGAAGTTCAGTGCCAAGTCAGTGCAGAGTTAAACTAATCTGTTTCAGGAAAATGAAACTCCAGTGGAGTAAGAGCCAGTGCATTGTTACCACCAGTCTATGAAAATTAATTTAAGTCCAGTTGTGCCAGGTTAAGTCCATGCCTGAAAATAGTACAGCCATAGTCACCTAAATCAAACTCCTTTTTCAATTAAAGATGGGGGAAAAGCATATTTCTTTTAATTATTTTGATGTAATTGTATAAATATAAAGAAATAGCTGAAGTTGATAACACTGTACATAAGACAGCAATGCCTAAGATTCATTCAGAGCTATGCCTGAAGAAAATAATGGCTGTAAAAATGTTCAGATGCTACTAGTAAATTTGCATTAATTCAAATGATTCTTTGATGAAAGAACATAATGCTGAATAATCATGGGAAGAGTTGGCAGTGCTGTGGTACAATCACACCACATGGTCTCATAAAGCTCATTTGTTCATCTTGTTATCATATACTCCCATTGCATATAAACTGATGAATAGATGCTTTCCCACTCCCATTAGAAGCAGAAAGAAAGACAGTTCCCAAAAAGTAGGAAAGCACCAGACCAATAGAACAGCAATATTGCAACAAAAGATGCCCTGCTCTTCTGAAGAAGAGCCTCTCCTCCCCCTGTCCTCAGGAGTGCTCTGCCCTGTTCTGGGCTCCCCAGGTCAGGAAAGACAAGCAGCTACTGGAGAAGGTCCAGCAGAGGGCTATGGAGATGAGGAGGGGACTGGAGCATCTCTCCTTATGAGGGAAGGCTGAGGGAGCTGGACCAGTGCAGCCTGAAGAAGAGACAACTTCACAGGAGACAGGGGACCTTATCAATACAAATACCTTAAAGGCAGGTGTCCAGAGGATAGAGCCACTCTTTACAGTGAGACCCAGCAAAAAGACAAGGGGCAATTAGGAAACACAAAGTTCTATATAAATAAGAGAAAAAATTTCTTTCTTTTGCAGGTGACAGAGCACTGAACAGGCTGCCCACGGAGGTCATTGACTCTCCTCTGGAGGTACTCCAGATCCATCTGAACACGATCATGTGCAACCTGCTCCTGGTGAACCTGCTTTAGGGCAGGGAATCGTACTAGATCTCCAGAGGTCCCTTCCAACCCCAACCATTCCTTGATTTTGCGATTCATGACCGATTTGCTCTTTTCTCCTGCTAAAAGTGCAGTATGGGATTACAGAAGTGCTCACAAATGAAGCCACCAATAAAAGCAGATGAAAACACAATGGCCTAAGTAGAAACCATTGCCTCATTTACTCAGCTTATGCATTCCAGTTGTCATCACTTTTAGGTTATTACCACATGATGGCCTACATTATACAAAAGACACAAAAACATGCTACCTTTGAGTCCTTAAGTGATGGTTTGCATCATGACTAACATGCTTTCAGCAGCAATAATATAATATTGACAATGATAATGATAACAAGGATAATGACAATGCCTTATCATGAATAACAGATAATTTCTAAAGTAAAATCTATGTGTGTGGACATGTACATTTGTACACATGAGAGATATAAACAAAAATGACAAGGGGGTATAAGAAAAAGCAAACCCATTCAGATAAACAATTTTTCATACAAACAAGTATTTTTCATACAACAGATTTACCTGAGACTCTAACTCCTCCAATTTACGTTTCCTGGCATGAAGGGCTTTACTTGGAAAAGCCCAAAAATAATTGGAAGTCCCAATTCTATCAGTGTCCACCATGCCATCATCAACAAGGCTTTGCAGAATCTCTTTCACTGACATTGAGGCTAATAAAAGCAAAAAAAAAGGCAAAATTAGAACCACATAGCAGCTGGACTATGGAGACTTATGAATACCACAAGCCACCATCTACAATCATCTGGTTTTGATCCAGTCAGCTAGCTGGAAGATTTCACAGGGGCAACATGCCCAAAGCTTCAACAGCACATTGCCCATGTATATTTGGACTAGCATTTTAACCATTTGTGATATTACAGGCAGATATTTAATACCTGAGTGCAAACAATGATTTCATACACTGAATGTCACTGCAAGTCAGGCACCTTAGAGCCTAAGCAAGCCCCCATGCCTTGTCACTTTTAACTCTACAGCCCTGCCACTGACCAGTCTCCCATTCTAGCTATATTTTCCCTTATTAAAATCATAAACCTAAGATTGTAGCCAGGAAAACTGACACTGTAGGATCTGTCCCAAAAATGATTACTTGCTCAAGAGAAATAACTTTTATAAACACTTACTAATGCCTTTTTCTTTTGGAGCAATCTTCTCTAGATCCTTCAACTGGAAGACATCTTTCTGTGCAAAACATGAAAGACACTTCAGTTCCAAATGACAGCATCATCTAAGCCTGAGTGGTTTTTACACTACATCAATTCTGGCAAAAGCAAGTAGGAAATCCACTGTACGTTTTGGTTTTGCTAGGAAAATAACCTGCATAGCCCTCAACAGAACTGGAACATTCTGAGAATTAAATAATAAGAAAAACACTATTATTGTAACAAGCCCTGCTCTTTCCTTTGGTGATCTGAAGTCATCATATTTCATGTCAAGTTAGACTATAAAGCCCAGGTTAGACTGTCAGCACAGATGCACCACATTGCTCAAGTATTCAAGTGTCACAGCACTTTTTCTAAAAGGTATATTACATGGTGCATTACATGTGCCACCAATACAATTGTAGTTCAGCTTTTGGATCTCCAGGTACCTTTTCCAACTCTGGTCTCAGTTTTTCTAAAGCCCAGATTTCTTCTTCCTCCCATAAAATGCAGTGAGATACTTCCTAATTTCCTGCTGCCCCCTCTTATGATCATGGACTCAAAAAAAGAAGATGTGGATAGGTAGCACATGAAGAATTTAACACCACCCATGCATCTTCATTCCTTGGCTCCACCTGCAGATGAGCCATCTGATCAGAAGTTAAATGAATGAAATTTTGCCCCTGTAATTTACACCCTGATGTCACAGGGCATCAGTGAAATGTGTGCAGGATATAGAGTTTAGCTACATCTACAGTTAAGCTCCTTTTAGGACCTGTTTTCCCACCAATGTAAATGCAGGACAATTACAAGTAACTTACTGTTTCAAAAAAGATCTCCATCATGCGGGCCCTCTTCTCCTCAAAACTCAGACCTTTTTTCTTGGACTAAAACAGGGGAAAAAAGAAAAAAACAAACCAAGTCATTCAGCCATCTGAATAATTAACATCTGCTCAGAATTCAAATCTATTCACCTGTAAGTTATATTTGCCATCCTTTAAAATACCTTACCACTAAGCCAAACTTTCAGAGAAACTCCTTCTTTGCAAATAATCTCTACACTAAACTCATCTATTAAACGGAGGAACTTACCTTTAAGTTTGGAGCCAGCCAACTCCGCTCCAGCCTCAATGCTCCTTGACACATACCAATCCCAAAATATGTATTTATACCAAACTCACACAAATGTTTAATAACCGTTAAAAAGATAAGGAGTACCTTCTGTTTGGTTTCGTTTTTCTTTAAGAATTGCTTTCCATCTTGTGATATACAGACAGTAGTGTGAGTTGTAAGCCATTCAGGTTTTTGTAAGGAGATAAAGAGCATTTTGAGGTGTCTTTCTTCAAAGATCCTAACAATTTCATAATTTCAAGGTCACATTTTTAAAACCATGCTGCTTTTATTTCTTTTCTCTCTGGTTGTGTAACCAAGCACTAAATAACTTGGGTTGAACTACACGCAAAAAGGCACAAATGGTTATTCACAAACTGCTACCAACAATACAAAACTGAGAAACGGTCTCCTCTGATCACTTTCTGAGATGCTATTTTGATATGCCTCTTATAAAATTAGGGTATAAAATATTTCACAGAGAATTGGAGTTTTATGAATAGCAGTTGGCATAATCCTCAACAACCCAAAAGCAGCAGCCACAATGTGAATCTGAAGAGATTCCCCTTGCCCCACTCCCTGATTCACACACTGCGTGCAGCTACAAAAAAGGAAAAGGGGCTAGAAAGGGCCAAATGGGATGTTGGCAGAAAAAGGTCTCATTTAAAAAAAAAAAAAAAAAAGGCATATTGTTGTCCATAAATCAGTGAAAGTGGGTAGTCTAATAGCAAGATGCTTTGAGAAAGACATGGTTATGTTTCCAAGTTTCCAACAGAAAGGAGTCAACACCGTTTTCACTTTTTAACAGCTGATTCCTTCTTTAAAAACAACACTATCAAGACAGCACATAACACTTAAAACATACACCAAGAGCAAAATGGTCAGACTGATTTAATTTTAAAAAACGAATGTAAAAGCTAGTTTATGCAGCTGCAGTGATACAGAGACAGGAACAGAAGCAATTCAATATTATATTTAACAAAGAGCACCATTAGTATTTTTTTAGGTCCCCTCTCTCCTCTTTTAGCCAGTGATACCCTAGGTCAGCACTGCTGTCTCCTGCGATGCCAGTACATTGCAGGATTAGAACCTGGAGCTGCCGTGAACACTCAAGTAGGAGAATGAACAGAAAGCAGACAGATTTAACTTCCACCTCCTGTCTTCTCCAGGAGCCCTGACACCGTCAGCAGCAGCAGGAACAAAACGCGTAGGCGCACGACGTGGAATGGAAGCGGCGTTTCTGGAAGCATGTGCTTGTAGCTACGCCCCTCGGGCGCCAAGTTTCACACCGCCACTCCAGCAAACAGAGCAAAACAACGAAGCCAAGAGCACTCTCGGGGAAGGTTATTAACTTTCACGTTAATTTCTCCCTCCTACCTCACTGGCAGGCGTTCCCCACCACAAATACTAACCACACCACAGCATCCATCCATTTCGCTGCCACTCCCGCTACCGCAGGCAGACGGAAGAATGCGGTGCTGTGAGCGCACTCAGGCACATCTGCGATTCGCTCTGCCCGTTCCCACCTCCCACAGCCGCAGCCGGAGGCTCAGCCTGGCCACACCTGGGCTCCCGTGTCTCGGGGGGGAAGGAGTGGGCACCCTGCCCACCTC
>VXBB01016792.1:935932-967614 GCA_013399915.1 Illadopsis cleaveri | reverse complement strand
GCCCCCCCGGACCCGGGCGTGGTTTTTTTTTTTTTTTTTTTTTTTTTTTTAATTTGTCCGTTTGTTGTGGTTTGGGGTTTTTTGTTGTTGTTGGGTTTTTATGGGTTTTTTACCAGCCGGGGGGTGCCGCAGAATAAAACAGGGCACAAAAAGAGCACGTGGTCTAACATGACGCGTGTAGTACCACTGGCCTGTCACAGGAGTCACGGGACGTGGAAAAATAAAGCCCTTGCTGCCCGTGGAGGGGAGGGGCCTGGCCACATCTGGTGTTGCTTGAAACAGTTGTTCATTGTGGTGACTGTTCTAGCGACATTAATTACTGACAGCTTGTTTTAATTATTATTTGTGTTGTAAATCACTTTCCTGCAGCTGCAGCAAGTTCTGGGAAATTGCTTTGCAACAGCAGTGGCTTCATATCTTCCATACTAAATCGAGAGTTTAAATTCAAGCAAATGAAAACGTGCAAGCTGAGATGTTCAGGCAGTTCTTGTGAAGATTTTTGATGCCTTTTGCAAGGTGACCCCTTCCCTGACAACTGAGGTTCTTTTCTGTGCAGCCCATGATCCCATTCCTCATTGTGCACACCAGTGTATTACTAAAAATGAAATGCAAATTTAAAAAGACATTCATAATACAAAGCTTTTTGTTCTTTCTTGTGTGCATCACATTTTAAACTTGCTAACTCAGGATGAAATCTGTTGGTACACCCCCTCACCTGCTGTTGAGGGCTCATATTCTGTCTCCCTGCCTTCCATTTCCTTTGGCCAGCCCTCAAAGCAACTATGTCCCCATGCTCCCTGTGACAGTTCTTTTCCTACTGTCACCCTCACCGCTGCAGTCCAAGGGTCTGGGCCCCTTCCTGCTCCTTCACAGCTTGAAACAAACCCAAGCTCCGCTGGGTTTTTTTACATTTACTGCCAAGAAAATGGTCGCTGCAACGTTTGCGAAGTCCCCATAGCAGCATAGGTTTTCTCTGAGTGACTGGTGTGAGTGGCAGAGTGGGTGTAAGAGCTGAACATGCTGCCTGCAGTAGAGAAGGAGGAGAGGGAGGAAGGGTTTTCAGAGGGACACTCACCCTGAAGTGGGCTTGGGGCACATATCTCGTGTCTTCTGTTCAGTACTCATGAGGCAGCAGTGCTCCCACCTACCCATTACTCGTGCAAGTAGACTGGCAGCAAACACCCGGGTGTCACCCCCAGACAGAGCCAGCACACGGCTGGAGCACACACCTGGAACCACAGCTGGAAGGCATTCCTTATTTCAGAGGCTGAACGTGATCACGGCAACCCAGACCGCCCATTCACCTCTGAAACATTAGGCCATGCTCTGGAGCAGTGGTGGGGCAGGTGGCTCAGCAGGTTTTCTCTGCCCCTGGGGACAGCCAGGCTCAGCTGCCCTGACAGCCCTGAAGCCCTTCAACAGTGTCAGGAAAATCCACAAATGCCAGAGGTCTATGTCCAGAAAGTAGACAGAGGAGTCCTGCAACCTTATTCAAATAAAGGGAGAGAGTCCACTAGAGCCCACACTCACAGGCTTCTCTCTCTCGAGGTTTTGGAGGGCACAGCCTCCTTTTATCCTACACTCCCAGCCGCAAGTTGCCCTCTTTCCTTTCTCCATTGGCTGAGGTAATAGGAAGATACAGCCTTCCCAAACCACCTACCACGTATTCCCCCTTTGAAGCTACTATTTTACCAAAGCTGATTAACTCCGCCTTGTGCAGACCCACTTGTCTGTTTCAGGAGCCAAACTCTCTGGGCTCTGCAACAAACCTGCTCTCCAAAGTCAGGAGCGACATTAAGACCCATTTCAAAGACGTTAACACCCACACCTTCGCCCATCAAATTGTTTGTAAAGACATTAGCTTTCCTCTCAATGGCCACATCACCGGGTCCAATTTGCTCTGTAATAGGAGGTTCCCTAACACTTGCTACATTTTGCAACACCCCATCAAAACTAATTAGTTGAAAGACCATGGGGTGAAAGAGGTCCCAAACAAAAGGGGAATACACGGTGTATCTCATGCTTTGTCATTTGAGGGATGGTTTTCCTTTACTGCATATAAAATATAAAATACATAAGGGCCTGGCATTTTTAATGGGCTTCAGAATGTCCGGATGTGGTATTTCACAAAACTGCTAGTCTTCTGCTATGATTCCAAAACCAAGATAATGGATGGAAATACAGTGGAAAGGAGACTCATACCTCTGTCTTTCTGTTAGAAGATTGTTTTCATTTTCCTGTGATTTTCTTAAGCTTTAACAATTAGGGCCACATTTTCTATTCTAGGAGTCTGACAGATTTTTAAGTACCGGTCAAAATAGTATTCCACTGTTTCTGAGTTAGAGAAAACACAGTGCTTTGTCAGTGTAATTATGCTTGGATGAGATAATTTTGCTCTTACAATTGACTGTAGCTGTATTACAATCAGAAATTCTGTTTTAAAAGGACAATAAAGCGACAATGGCAGAAAGCTTAGCCAGTAGAGAATGAAAATTGTCCTAGTTTGATTTTGTTCCTTTCATACATATGTGCCATAGCACAGTCTTAATTACATGAACTATTTTTTCAGAAGAGAATAGTTCATGTCGAATATGTCAGGAAAATTAATCCACAAATACCAGAGGTTTATGTCCAAAAAGAAGACAGAGGAGTCCTGAAGCTTTATTCAAATAAAGGGAGAGGCCATGGGGCATTTCCCCTGGGGTCTCTCAAATTTTTAGAGGATGCAGCCTCCTTTTTGTCCTAATTTTCTGGCCGCATTTCCCTCTCCCTTTCCTCATTGGCTGAGGTACTTGAGAGGTACAGACTTCCTGGAACACCTAAGACCCCTTCTAATGTATAACTGCCCCTCCCTCCCATTTTTTTCTTTGTGTCTCTTTTTCTCTATCCAGAAATGTAGCACAGTTCTGAGTGAGTAACAGTCTGTGTCAATTAGTGGCATTCCTATGGAATTTATGGTTTCCCCCACTGCTTTCACCTCGCCCTATCTGGCCTTAACTACCATCAGGCCCATAGTTTGTTTGTAAAGCCACCCCCTTCTCACTCCTTTCAAATAGCAGAACAGTTTATATCAGAAGAGCAAGAGCAAGGCTTTTGCATCCTGTGGCTGCCTCCCACAGCATGGATTTTAACCGCGTTAAGGGGTACCACTCTAAAGAGAGAGAGCCTGACTAAGGGTGGCTGCCCTAAGTACCTGATCCTTTAGCTACATTGGCCCTATTCTCCCTGACATTGTTTCCCATTGGTGAGACTGCGTTCTCTAGTCCCATTTGCAGAATTCCTAAAAGATTCTGTCTCGTTTAGGTATTTAAATAAGTACCACAAGACAGTCAAAGAGAAAGCTGGCCATTTACTGCAGATTTTTTCTGGTCAACAACAGTGTTCCCGAATGTTTGGCCTGTCTGTCTGATTTTGCTCAGTGGTGAAGAGCCTCTGCTCTAGTAATCCAGGGACAGAAAACATTTCTAGCCTATCAACAAGAAAAGATTGGGAATGTTACAAGTGTCTTACCTACTAAGCCCAGTGGTTTCAGGATATCCTGTGCTATTGCTTCTATTCTTTGTGATCTTTTTTTACATGGGAAAGAACAAGTGCTCTGCAACTCTGAATGTCAAAACAACACTGCTTGGCTTCAAGATGTGACATTCTTTTAGTTGGTAGACAAATTAAGCCTTTTGTAATTACCTGGACATCAGGGCAGATAGACAAGTACATTCAGCATCAAAAGTCTATTTGCTGAACATGTATTCATCTGGAGACTGACAGAAAACCAAACCTGATCCATTATGTTGTACTAAGTTTGCCTTTAGGAGAAAAATGAGGCCTCGAAACATGGCTGCTGACACTCCCTATGACTTGCAAGAAAGAATAAAACACGTATTCCTCTAGAGAGTTTGCGGGAAAGATACACAAAAAAAGGAAAGCTGCTCAGTATTTCAGCTGTCTCATTTCTGACTGTCCTGCCACTCAGCAAACACGATCATCACTGGGGGTTTCACTGACTCTGCTAGTGCCCTCCATTGAGGGTGCATCCAAGCCAAATGATGCATCTGAAGAGTCCGTCTTTACTTCATGAGCAAGTTCCCAGTCACACTGAGTTCTCAAATGATTCAGGTTTGGACAGTTCACCAGTGACCAAGAAAACATAGGTACTATGTGAAATCAAAGTTAATACAAGCTGGAAATTTGTTCTTACAAGAACAGAGTTAGACTGAACTCCTAAGGCAAATTTTCTGTTCTCCACAATAATTTAATTTGGTTTTCTGCAACAGACTCTTGAAGGATTATAGCACACCTCAGCTAAAAGGTACTACGTACTTCTGTGATGCAAGCAGAAAATCTTACCGCTCTTAATCTTACTGCCACCAATGAAAATCTTAATTTTGATTCCTGGACTGAAGAAGGAAGACAGGAACAAGGGAAGTCCAGCTCTGCACCTTCTTCCCAGGAACAACTGGAGTCCCTCTTTCCTCTTTGTCCACATAAAAGTTTAACACCCATGAAAAAATCACACTTTCCTTGGCTTGTGACGTGGTGTCAGGGAAGAAAACTGGAAAAAATTACCTGTCTTCCTGCATTATGGGGTTACTTTTACAGACAGTGAGTATGAAACATATGAAAAATAAATCCTCAACCATGAAAATAACAGAGGAAACAAGCTTTATTTTTATTATTTGAAATTTTTGTGCGTGGTAAAGGTACACATTTGACTCCGGTTTTCCTACATTTCCAAGACAGAGTAATTTTTTTGTCAGCTAAAGCATTATGAATACCATGGCACACAGGAAGCTAAAATGACACACACACACGCACGCACGCATACACACGTACACAAACACTTTGATGTGCATCTTTCATCCTTGACCTTAAGGAGAAAAAGTCTGTATTTAGCCTCATAGGGATTTTAAAAAAACAAACAAAAACATCATCATTGACAACAAAAAAGCAAGTGAGAAGAATATTTCATTATGAGTGTCAAGAGAGTGCACGGCTTATGTATACACAAAACTTATACTGATTTACAAATGGAATGTATAAAAACTTTAAAAAAACCATGAAAAAAAGGACTGGAAACACTCCTAGAACTGGAAAGCTGCAGCATATCAACTGGTAGAGACTTCTATCAGGGGCTGCTGCCATACACTACGCAGCTTAGGGAACATTCCCATGTCATAAAGCCAAAGGAAAAGTGTCAGGGTTAAGGCTGTGTTGCTCACAAACATCGACTGAAGTGCTGTACATTCGTCAGAAATAAAATTACCTGTTAGGAACCTTTCCACTCTGTAGCACAAAAACCTTTTGTACACTTTCCACAAACAGGTCAAATAATCACTGCTCACAATTCTTGAAGAAAAGTTTCACTTTACATCATGATTTCATAACAAGCTGCCTCCCACAACTGAAAGCCATTTCTTTACAACAAACATAACATATTGGGCACTTATAGTTCTCATTATGGCAACACTAGATCCTTAATATAAAAAATACTGACATAAAATCAAAAGCCCTCTAGCTTTTACAGAACAGATGAGCACCTACTAGTAAATAACACTCCATCTTCATGAGGCAAATACTTGCCTAAATCATTTTCCTTTTCTTTTTCATTACATTGGTGTTGGTTTAGCCTATGCAAAACTCACCTATTGTTTATATTAGATTTATCTGAACAGATCATTCTATTCTATTCATAAAACAAAAGAAAATACAGTTGTCCAGTTTGTCCTAAAATGCTCCATATGACACAAGATCTAATAACGTTTTGAGATTATTTTTGAGTTGAAGATTAGTTAAATGAAGCACATACTTTCACCATTCATGCTGTGCTGCTAATCAATTAGCATTCCAGGGAAGTCAAGGGGACATTTGGTTATACCTGAAATCTGGCAGCAGCGTGCCTATAAAGCCTTTAATAAATGCTAACAACTCAGCAAATCACGTAGTGCAATTATGAACTTCCCTTAATTGGATGAGAAAAAAAGACTGCCAGCTTTTAAGTGCAGAATTTCTGCTTTGGTTGCTCTTGGTAAGGTTTGTAAGCCAAGCATTTTAGCGAAGTTGGCTTCAGAAGCACACCATAAAAGCAATGTGTTTCTTAGTTTCCCGGTGCCAGGCAGATAAGGTCAGACCTTGGAAGGGAATGCCCTATGCCACTAAATTTGAAATTGCAGTTGGCAGCATTTGCTATCAGAAGTAACTTCAAATTAGTGACATTTTTTTAGGTGCTGCTCTGCTGATAATGTCTGAAAATCCAAAAGACTACTCAATTTTAAGAAAAAATACACAAAACTCCTTATAGCTTTGAGCTGGGTTGTGAGGGATGTTTGTGCAGAATTCACTATTTCATCAGGATGCACTGGGTTCACAAGGGTTATCTGAAAGCCTGGTAAAAAATGCTGGACCAAAGGACTGAAAAGCTTTTGAAGAAAAGTGTATACAAGAAATAGCACAGTCTTAAGTATCTTTTTTGATCTATGGCTTAGGATCTGATTTTCATGCTTCTCAAAGTTCTTGATAACAGAGGATTTGGCAATGTTTTCTGAGGGGTGAACACGCAAGCTTAGTAAAATTGTATTCTAAAATCCATATGTGGAATTAAATATGATAACTGACAGCCACAGCACATTCTTTAAATTTTTCATCTCAATCTGTGCAACCCCTTCTCTTTATTACTAAATGAAGTTCAAATGGTTTTTCTTCATTGATGTGCCATTTACAGGTCTTCCAATGTGACAAAGTGTTATAAGGACACTTAGAATGAAAATTTGATCTACAGATTTGTTAAATTTTGATAGGACAGTTTATTTGTAATGACTGAGATACCATCTTCAGAATTTTAGGACAAACTCAGTTCAAGCAGAGGATATTTTGTTCTCTTAGTAATAACAAACTTGAGTTTTAATATTCATAAATGTTACCACCAGCTTCTTAACTTTGTTATATAGTCCTTAAGCTTCATGCACAAAGTATTTATTCCAATGAAATAAGGAAACATTTGCACGAGTAATTGTAAATTGCAAAAAATAAACAAAGGAAAGAAGAGGAAATATCTTTAGGAAACAGTAATTAAAAACCAGACAAACCCCCCATTTAAGAACCTTGGGGTCTGCATTTTTACAAGTCAAATGCAAAAACCATTAGTTTTTCTCAAATTCATTGAAACAACCACCTTAACATTTTAGAAATAAGACAAATACTTATAACAAGAAATTTTATCAAAGATTTCTTTCCATTTTGCAAACATGCTTAAAATACTCCGTTGTTTCTGACCCAATGCCCTTTTGTTTCAAGGCCCTAAAAATGAGAAAAGAAAGACAGCACTTCCCACGCTATTGTAGGCATTGGCAGCAAGCTCACAGCTCCTCAAACAACACTTAAAAGGGAGCACCACTCTAACTATATCAGGCTACAATAGCAATTCAACCTCTGACCACTGGATATAGAAGTAAGAATAAAGCCAGTAGTACTTTAGAAAGGACAAGTTTATACTTTAAAAAACCCCAACAAACCAAACATTAAAAACAGAACCATGCCTGTAAGCATTTCCAGTTAAATTAATACTTCAACAAAGAACACAGTAGAGGGATCTGGCAGAGGAAGAAAGGTCATTTTTCGGAGTACTGCCGTACTGCCATTGTCAAATATCATACATCCGTTCCAGTTTGCTGAAATAACCCACATTTACTTTTTTTTATTTTTATGTCAATCAGTCATACATACATACATACATACAAACAAATTGAAACAAATCTCACAGTTCTTGTTTTGTCCTCTAACAAAATTCCCTTTGATGAAGGACTTCAGGAATTGGTTCAAATTCATTTTCATTTGTAACGTATTTTTTCTCAGATAAAAACAAATAGCTTTGGTAACCCTTGGCTTTCCTATACAACCTCTGTTTACCACAGTTCCTTTGGTTGTATAATGTAGGTCCTCCACAGGGGTACTTCTCTGGCTTTCTGTCCTGTGTGAAGCTGCATTTTATTTTACAGGTTAATACAATGAGTTGCTGTAAGGAAACATGGCAATGAACACATACGAAAGAGTGGCACACATGAGGTTAATTGACTTGACATTGTAATAACCTTGATCCTAATGAACTGGTTTGGTGTCAAAAGGTCTGTGGTTATACAGAAATTCCGCTCCCACTAACGTATTGCTACAATTAAGTTTTTCCAGAGCTTTAGAAACGTCAGATCTCTGCAAACTCCTTCCTGCACATTGAGCAAGAGGAAGAGTGAAAAACGGCCGCACGAAACAATCCTTCATTAATTCCACATGAGTAGGGAATTTGCATTGATTTTCATAGTGCTAAACACAGAGCTGTGTTAGGTCTGACGGTTAGAGCTAGACGGATTTTGTGAGACTTAACCTTATACTAAAAGGGCCTACTTGTTATACACAGTAAGACTGAAGAATGTTAAAAGTGTATTACCTACCATGATAATGAGATCCAGAAGATTCCCAGGATCACCTCTGGGTTAAATAACCCAGGAAGTTGGTTATTTAAATTTGGAGGCTCTGAGCAGGAGCTATCCTTCGCAGTCATGAAACAGCTTTGGGAACTTTTCCCAAACTTTTCTTATTTTACCTTATTAGTTAATTCCAGTTTCATAGGTTGCAGTTTGTGTGTAATTTCACATTGTCTTTATGAATTCAGTTACAGAGGATTTTTTTATTAACGCTTACAACAAAAAGTTCAGTGAGAAATGTAAGAGGTGCAAGTCCTATGTAAACAAGGTAAGTTTGGAAATTATCATAAGAAGTCCGTAAGAGACTCCTTTGTTATTAAAAATGAAAACAAAGTAGGAGATATCCTGCACTGGATCTCTAGGATGAGTCTTTTTGTAAGGGTGGGTAATTATCCAGCTCCAGAGCTCATTGCTACTGTAAGTATCGATACACCTTGAAGCAGTGATTTCCAGAGTCTGCGACTACAACGTGGCCATCTGAAGTAAGAGCCAGACCTTGAGGACCATAAAGTGGGTCAGCAGAGGTGTTAATGTAGGATAAAAATGATCCACTTCCATCAAAAACCTTGGAGGGTGAGAAAGCACAGAATAAATGTTATGAATAAAAATGGAAAGTAGCGGACACAAGTCTGCTCTCAGTTATACTGTTCTACTTCTCATTTCTGAAACAGCTGACATACAATAGAATAAACAAGGGCAAAATCTGTTATCTTGTCTCATAATATGCAAGTTTATATACAAATGTATGTTCTTATTAAAAAGAACTAATTATAGCTGCCAGGATCTTTGGCAAGAATTACACACAATGAAATAATAATAATAAAAAATAAGAACCTCAGCTGTTCCTTGTTCTAAAAATAGTCAACTACAATAAATCAAATTTAATTGGGAACTCAACCAACACCTTGTTTTCCTAACAAATATCACTGTTGTGGCTAGCCTGATTCTTAGGTTCCCACAGAAAGAAAACCAGGAATTTGTTTACCCTGTTGACAGTGCTTCCTGAGAACAACTCCTAAGCAGCTTCCTCAGTTTTATATTCAGTGGAAATAATACATACACTTATTTATTAGGTATTCTTTGGCAAAGAAGAAGACCTTGTGATCAGCATTTAAAAGATAAAAAGAGTGCAACTCTCATAACTTGAAAGCAGAATAATTTCTCAACATTTAAAAAAGCTGATAAAAATCTGCTGCATTCACCTCAGGTCATTTGCTTTTTCATATTTTCCACTATGTCTCTGATCTTCTCTTATGGTGATTATAAATGACTATCATCTCAGCCATGCTTGCAAGTCTCATAAGTCATCGAGTAACTTTTGGGGAACTACTTGGCGCCAAAATCCTGGGTCACAGTGGCCATCAAAGCTGCCAGCAGCCACACTGAAAAGCTGACAATCTGACACCACCAGGTCTGAAGGTGGACAATGAGAGATATAAAGGATGGTGTGAGAAACCGTATCATTTCTAAAGCTGATGGTGTTTCTTGGGTAGTCTGAATGCCAGAGTTACCAACCCATTAGTTTTTTTAATCGAGCACCTTTGAAATAGAGAAATTTCTACCTGTATTCGGCTGTTTCCCCAGTCTGCTACGATAATATTTCCATTAGAATCTACTGCTACTCCAGTTGGTGCATTAAATTGCCCATTTCCTTCTCCATTTGATCCAAACTTCAGCATGAATTCTCCCTCCTGGTTAAATACCTGTATGGGTTAAAACAACAACCTAAATATGGCATGGTATCAAATAATAGTAATCTAGTACTACCACTTCACCTGCTAATTGAAGGAGGAATTGAAGCGTTCCCAGGAATACACAGCCCCAACACACACACACACAAGATGGGAGAAAAGGTGCCCATCTCTCCCTTCACTCTGTTACACCATACAGCGTTTCCCTTTTCATTTAAGATCTGATTCATCTCAGACATGGAGGCAAAGGGCCCCAGAACCCTTCTGCAGCATGTGCATCTTGAACTGAAAAGAGCTGAATGCAGATACAGCACTGTGTTCTTTGTTTCTGTGGAACTAAAACACAATGGAGCAGATGCTCTCTTCTCTGCTTCCATAATCTAACACACATTGCAAATCATGGCATGCTGCTCTCTGTAGACAGTTCAGCAACTGAATTCTCTGTGATGGTAACAGGTTTAGACAGCAGAAAGATGGAGCTGATCAATGACTATTCTGTCAGTGACCTGGATGCACCAATGGGACCAAACAAGATACAAAATATGTCATTTACATAGTACTACAGCCATCTCTAAAATATTTTGGTTCATCTTGGACCCAGGCCAAACTACAGCACAAGGTCCAACAGTGATCCTAGAGCTGATTGTGGCTTGCACAAGAAAATGTGAAGACCTGACAAGTGCCAAGTGTACACTGAAGTGCAGATAAGGCAGAAGATGTCAGGAAATTATTGTGTTCTTGAACACCCATGGTGAACAGAGAAAAAACATTTGGGGAAGGAAATTAATGAAGTACCAAGTTCGTGCCTCAGATGATTAAAAAAAATAATATTAAAAAAGCCAACTAGTGAAAAAAACAGACAAAGATATATTGCTCTCTCCCTGATCCGAAGTGACCAAATGAGAGAGAAGCCTACATTGCGCAGGATTTTCCATAAAAGATGCCTGAGGGAAGGAACATCCTTGAAGGTTAATGGGGGCGGGAGACATGTGTTGCTGAGTGAGCTTGTTTAATTCAAGACGCTGGTGTCAGGAAGCAGCTTTGGGACTCATAAAAGTGAAATTAATTTATTTGGTTATTTATAAACTAGTTTATTATTTAAAAGAAGTGGTACTCTCTGCTCTCAGATTATAAACTCTCCAGAGTGTCAGCAGTTGTATGTACCAATTTAGAGAACACTACAGAAATAAGAATCTTTTCCAGTTAGTACCAAATTGTAACAAGTAACATTTGTATCCCGTTGAGTCACATCAGAGACAGATGGTACACTCTGTTCTCATTAGCAATGTAATAATTATAAATCCTCTAGGATGCCACACTTCCTACATTTCTTCACTTGCTTTTTTTCATTTCAGTTTGCCCCTTGCTGTTAAGCCTCTCCAGGCATTCTTGTTACCAGGCAAACCTTGCTTGTCGAGAGGTAATTTATGGAGTCATAGGCCTCCAGCTGCTTTAGGGCTCCTGCAGCAGTCTCTTGGTTTCTGTGTTGTAATCTCAACCACGAACTACTTCCTCACCAATTCCAAAAGGATACACAAGCAAGGCTGCTATTCCATACCTAGGTGATTCAGCACTGCTCAGGATACAAAGATGTCTAGGCTCAGGCATATGCTTCCTATTTCAGGTGAATATATAAAACTTATTTTTTCAATCAAAAGCAGTGAAGAACTAGACTGAGGGTTCATCTTTGTGTTTGGTCAAAACAGGCATTAGGTCAAATTATTTTGTTGATGTGTGGGACTGACACACATGTCCTGAGAACCCAGGTAAAACAGCATCCTGCCTCTGTCCTCCTGCTGCTACCTCCTGTAGAGGAAGGGCACAAGAGCACACTCAGGAAGTATAGGAAAGGGAACGCCACACAGGTGAGGCATTTCTGAAGTGGCCTGTATCTCCTTCACAAACATTTGCCAACACATCTCAGCATGTTTCTTTCTTTGGTTTGTTACTGGGACAAACAAACTTCCTATCATACGATGACTTTAACAGGCTGTAAGTCAGGACTTCCCAAGGGTGTAAGGACTATTGGCCAGTTCTGCCCAGTGCAGGAGGCACTGAATGAAAACCAATACTTACATGAGTTTTAAGAAAATCAGGTTGTAAAATAGATCCAGTAGTCTTAAAGTTTGTAGGTATGGAATTTAAAGACTGTCATATATCTTTACTTTGTTATCAGGAAAGCTTTTACTGGGAAACTCAAAAGCCAGACTTTTAAAAGAAGACAGAACACAGGGTCAATAACAGGTTTGGCAGAAGGCTACTAAAAATAAGAAAAGTTTAAATTATTTATTTCAGGTACAACCACTGTTTAAGCAATTGAATTAGGGACCATTATAGGGACACCAAAGGCAATGGACTATATCTTCACTAAGTGATGCACTGCATGCAAAGTTCTCAGAAAGTCCTTATAGCAGAGCTCATACATGTGGAGTGTGATCTCTTTGGTTTTAACAATACGTTATTTCCCCCAAGGAAGTATCATAATAAAATTAAAATGGCAACTTTCCAAGTTGCCATTAATTGACAGTACCTTGACAGAATGGTTATGAAAATCTGTAATGATAATTTCATTGTTGCTGTTTACAGCTGCAAAATGAGGACCTGCAATACAGAAAAAGAAGAAGAAAAAATACGGTTAAAAAAAAAAATCCAGCCTGCCAGCATATTATCTTTGGCTTCTGAGCAGTAGTAGTCCAATTGGGAATACCAGTTTCAAGTTAAGAGTAATTTTAGTTCATGGTTTTTTTAAAAAGCTCAGTGTGCTTTTTGTAAACACAAATGATTTCTTTTTCAGTCAGTTGTCAGCTATTGTTACCAATAAGCATTGTTCATTTCTCCCTCTCTTGTATACATATGACTATGCAGAGATTTATGGGCTTAGTAACAAGACAAAACGTGTAGTGCTTAAGTATAAAGTTGTGTATACACTGAAAATTGTTATCAAAAATGTTCCTGTAAATTCTTAATTGAAATCTTTTATGTTCTATGTGCTCACATCTTACAAGCAATTGAGCTAACAAGTTTTAGGATAAAAAACGAAGTTACTTAGAAGACCACTGTCAGGGGGAAAAGGGCATTTTTTGCTTTACATTGTGCATTGAAATATTTGTGCAGATTTCAGTAAAAAAACAAATTGTAGCTTGAAAACAGGCAGGTACCCAAATTAAAACACTTGGTGCTATTTTGAGTTATTAAAGAGAAACAGGACTCAGTTTTAATTTTCACAGTATATCAGGGTAAACTATTAAAAAAGTGAAAAACTTTACATTGAAAGCATTCAAGTATTGACAGTTTACCTGTTTTCTGTAGCCCAACAGCAAGAAGAGGTGATACCTTTCACAAATGCACTGTTAGGAAGTATTTGCCTACTTATTTTCAGGAGGTGTTTTTGCAAATTTTCAAATGAAAAGAAATTGAGATACCCAGAAAAATTAGCTGTGTTAGAGCCCAAGCTCTCATAAATTATATATATTATGCCATAAGACATTGCAAGAGATCTCAGGATAAAAACACATTGATGCTGTTCTTCTCTTTCACTGTGAACCAGTCAAAACAGCTACATACTAAAAATTACCCAACACCTGTAAAATCACCTGCATTCCTAGTTTGGCATCTTTGTTTCAAATTTTGAAAGAACAGCTATTCACTTAAAATATATCAGTAGGGTTGTTCTGTTTTTTAAAATTTAACTGTATGTTCTACTTGAAAGACAGCATGTGCAAGCAGTCAGTTGAGTATAAATGGCAATTTCCTCAAACTTACACTGGCTGTTCCATAACTCTGCCTTCCTGATCTCAATCTTAACACTATCCCATTACACTAATTTTCTGAGAGATACCACTTAGGGCATAGGGTTTTGTGTATCTGATGATGGGAAACACAAAACACAGCATCTGAGTTGATTGTAGTGAACAGCTTAGTGTGGCAATTACAAAGCACTTAAAAAACGCTAGTTAAGATCAGTCTTTCTTGGGTGACTGATCTGAAATGCTTCCAGGCATAAGGAGGTAGATGAAACAATCTGGTTACAGTTACATTTGTGGAACAGATGTTGCAGTCTGCCTGACCAATCAAGCAAATAGAAGCTGTATGTCTAGCAGAACCTCTCCCCCTCGAGGATAAAGGAGTAGGATACAGCATCTTCAACATGCTCAAACATCATGCAAATGTGAGCAGAAGAGGCAAGAAAAGGGGATTTACATATTACCATCAAGTGTACCTGCAAACTGCTTGTCACCATTTCCTCGGCTTCCAAACCTGGTGACTATTTTCCCATTTGGCTGGAAGATGAAGACACAGCATGCTTTATTGTCCACTACAATGATGTGTCCATTACGATCCACTGAAACACCTTTAGGGCCCATGAGCTTTCCAGACCCAATTTTGGCCTATAAGGGAAAACACAAAACAGGAAAATATGTTGACATGATAGAAATTAGTACAGTTTAAAGACTGTATTACAGGTACAGAGCAGAACGGAGAGGCATTTTTTTCATCAAAAGTTGGAAGTGATAGTTTTTACCAGCTCTTACCATGTACTTCATGATTTTTTCTTCAGCTGAAAATAAAGTCTGCTTTCTGTATGTCTTTTCTAGACTGAAAAATTTGCCACCTCAGCAACTGAGTCCAAATATACAACTCATAAAAAATACAGTCATCAGATTTGTGCGACTTGCTAAACCTGACAGAAATGTCTGTATACCCAGCAGGACAGGCAGACAAGCAGAAAGGACTTTTGTCTCCTATTGCATGCTGTTTCGGATTCCATCAACCACGTTGACGGACAGGGAGACATCTTTATCACCACCTGCATCTCAGAAACTGTTTCAGAGCTCTTGAAGCATCAGGGCTGGGTGGAATGTAGGCTATGATGTCCTCTGTTGCCTTTCCTGGGTTAGTAAGACACCAGCACCTTCTGAGTGCTCATGGAAAGAATTTGAGCAGAGCTAAAACTCAGGCTAACCTCTCTATCTTCCACTAGATTCCACATGAGATTGCTTCACTTGCTGCTTAGACACATGAAGTGTCAACTGAAAACTGCAAAGGGGAGAGGATCGTTTTGCCAAACAGCAAATGAAGCAATCTTTGAAACACTAAACAAATCAAACCTTGTTCCTGTCTTAGGTAAATAAAATTATTTCCATCATTTTAAGTAGGCCTTGTGACTACCAAAACCATCTGCCAACATAATCAGCAACAGGAGGGGAATTGTATACAATATTTCACTGAAAAAGCATTCAGTGGAGATGAGATGGATCTCACAACAGTAAATTATTTGGAAAGGCTAGAGAGCTTCAAATCCAAAAATGTCAGAAGCATGCTTTAGTAGGTTAAAAAAAAGGGGGTCTTAAAAAAGGAACTAAGCATCAGAGCAAGCAGAAATTGAAACCAAGCTTTCAAAGAATCCATGAGCTACCTGGGGATATACCCAAGACTCTAGGATCACCTCACAATCCATTCCACATTTTTCACCATTCAACTCTTTTTTAGGCTGGGATTCTAGAAACTGTTTTAATCTACATAAAATTAGTTGAGTTAAATAATCTAAGTAATCTTTCAGTTGAAAAAGATTATAAGTGTGTAATTGTTTGCATTGGAATGGAGCAACTTGCATCCTGCTTTTTGACATTTTTTAAAATTGATGGACAGATTTGAAAGCACTTATTCAGGCTGGCTTCAAATGTCTGTACTGGACAGACAATCCACCAAAGAGGCTGTGTTGAAATTATGGATTTCAGGACTTTCAGATCCTACAGTAATTTGTGAGAGACACATCCTACAAACTGACATTCATGTGTTGGTGAAGAACACACTTGTCTGTTTGCATTGGAATTTAAATGAAATACATACTAAGATATTCATCTTACTTAAGAAACAAGGCCATCTTTCAGCTCACTGCCTTTGCAGAGTGAGACAGATCACCCCCTAGAACAATCAATGCTGAGAATCATAGAATCATTTCAGTTGGAAAAGACCTCTAGAACTGAGTCCAAGCACTAACCTAACACTGTCATATTTACCATTAAACCGTGTTCCCAACTACCACATCTACTTCTGACTTCTCTGCCCCTCTCCCCTCCCTCCTGCAACTGGTGAGTAGCAGTGGGACAGGTTACAAGGCATTGAGAAAATCCATTGCTCAACTCATTTTTCTCACGTTGCTGGTGTTTTCAAAGCAAACAGAAGGAGTTCTCCTACCCTTACTGAGTCCCATGCTCCTATTTCATGGTACATTCTCATAGGTGGGGTTGCAGGTAAAAAATAGGAACGATCCTAAAATAAAGCCACCTGGGTTCCCTGAGGATGGCTGCTACTAAGCCACTCCCAACAAGCCACTACAGAACATTTTTCAGTCTCCAGTAAAGAAAATTCCAGGGAGTAAATCTTGCAGCTTCAAGAGTATGCCTAGCCAACATGCAATGATCTTGTGTCAGTTTTATGTTCATGTACATATACTGTTATAAATTGCAAAATCTACCAAATTGAATCATGCTAAAATATCCCCAGGAAAAACTATTAAAAGTTATTTTGTGTTCACCAGGGGACAGATATCAGCAGACCTACAAAATGTATTCAGTTTGCATAACACGAAAGCAGCAAAACCATAAATCAAATGCAAATCTGTAGATGTATTTCCTTTGGGGTGCTTAAATCATATTCCCCTCTTTCCTTTGGGATGCCCGCATGGTTGTCTCCTTGAGCATTGCACCACCTCCTTCCCATCCCTCCCAGGATTCCTACGGAAAATGACTCAGACTCATGAGTAGAGTGTCCTCCTGCCCGTATAAACACATATGGAAAAATATAACAAATAAATCACATACTACATTAATGAGCACTCAGTGCTGAGAAGAGTAATAAAAATCACTATTCTCAGAGCAGGTTTAAAATGTAATTTGCAAGCAGCAATAAAGTATGCCCAGCTAGAGTTTGCAATGCTTTTTACTAAAAATCTGTTCCCAGTTTAGGTCAAAATATGCTGATGACACGTTACTGGATCTGGCTAAACATATTCTTTGTATATTTTTATTTCAGAAAGTTTCTTAGAATTATAGGTTTGATTATTTAGAGCAGAACATTATGAAAACCAGTCACTCCCATTAACTGTATGAATGGAAGTATTTTCAGGCTTTTCTTTCCATTAGAAATGAATACAGTACAATGAATCATGTAAACCCTTAATACAAATAATGTGTTTAATTGAATTCAGTCAGGGACATTATGTCCCTTATTTTATAGGTTCTTAGGAATTTAGACTGGTTTTCAAATGTGTTTATAAACTCACCCTAACAGGTTGGAAAATGTTCTACTAGAGGTTAAAAAAAAAAATCAGCTAGCCTACATAAAAATTAATGAAGACTTTTCCACTGTAGAAGTAAGCATGTTAGGGCTAAGTTTAACTTTACCAATCTTGTTGCTGTCTGAAAGGTTCAAGATTGTCAGGGATTAATTACAAATTTTCAACAAACCATCTTTTCCTGTTTGAGAACTTCTCTAATAAGGAGATACACCTGTGTCACACATTGCAATATCACACAATAAATGGATTTATCATTCATGTGACTGTCAAAATTCAACTGTGACCATTTAATCATGCTATCTATTCCCATCAGAACATGCAACCAGCTTCAAACAGCTCTTTCCTTAATTCTACTAGTGAGACAAGGAAGAAGTCTGACATATAAAATGTTTCCTTTAATCTTTTCCCACTTATCTAAACTTGATCTTGACTTGCAGAGCCCTGTTCGGTTGGTAACAAGCTTGTCATCTTATATACAGCTCTTCAAGGCTAGAAGGAAAACAATTCTCTTCTCAGAGGAACAGGAATCATTCTCTTGGCTCTGTCGTCCACTTCCTTCACTAGGTTTGAACACCACACTGGTGAGGAGCTGGTTGTCTTGAGTTTTTATAACCAAAAAAAATTTTATTCTATTCCACATGTTGAAACCTTTTTGGGAGGTGTTTTTTCTTTATCTCTTGTAACTCCAGGAGAGAGGGGGTGACTGCCTTTCTGATAACAAGCCATCTGTTGAGACCGGGTGGGGTATTGTTTCTTATCTCCGTTCACTCTTCCACTACCTCCAAGAAGATATCTTCAGTTAATAGGGCCATTAAAGCTCACCAATGGCATGATATAATTCATCATCCTATTGTGAGATGCTCCACCCAGGGAGAAGGTGCCAAACCATTTCCACCTAGATAAAAAGGAGCCACAAGTGTCAACAGGCACTCTGGTGTTCCCATGGGACTCCCAAAGGAAGACCAGACCCATCTCTGGACCCCTGGCTCCATAGGATCATCTCTGCTTCCAACAGGACCACATCTGCCACTCCAGGAGGGCTTACTTTTGGACTGTTTCCAACACCCTGACCAACAGGGCGTCAGGTTGTATTTCTGACTCTGTCAGGGTTTTCTAGGATTTCTTGTTTGTTTGTTTGCTTATTTTTTGTACTACAACATTTATGTTTTTAATATCCCTAGTAAAGAACTGCTATACCTATTCCCAAAATCTTTGCCTGACAGCCTTTTAATTGCAAAATTTATAATAATTTGGAAGGGAGGCGGGGGGGGGGCTTACATTCCAAGGGAGACTACAATCTTCCTTGGCAGATACCTGTCTATCCAAACCAAGACACTAGTACAGTTGCTTCACCATGCCCTCTCTCCTTAGCCAAGTGCTGTATCTGCAGCAACTGTTTTTCCTAGCAATTTCAGAGTACTTGAGAGAGGAAGCCAGCACAGCACTGTTATCTGCCTTGGACAGATGAAGAAAACGAAGCACTGGGAAGTGAAATGGAAGAGCACTAGTCACCCGTGAGATCTGTGGCATAGCTCCACAGAAACAGAAACTTCAAATCCTAAGACCCAATCTGAGTCTTTATCATTTCCAGGATAATGCAGCCTTTCATGTGAAAAAGCTCATATTTTGGCGCAACCTTAGATTAGAGTTTGTCCACCTCTGCATTTATGTAAGTTTTACAACCTTGAGAAAACAGAACTGTCTTTGTTGCTGCCGGAAGTGAGGAAGGTGACACTTTTCTGCCTGGCAGTGGAGGTTGCCAAAGGGGAGTCAGTCCAGTGCTGTAATCAGGGAGATGCCTGGGCCTGGCTCCAGGGAAATTTGCCTTACGGCTCACATGACTATTAAAATTCCGCTAAGAGAGAGTGAGTGTAAGTAAATACAGAAGGCAGGGGATGACATCAAAAATAGTTAGATTAAGCTCAAAACAGCCCCCTGATATTGCTGAGTTAACAACTAGCAGGCTACCTGCATCAGAGGTTTTACACAATGACTTGCAGGCACAGTCCTTTGAGGGCAAATGCCATTATCCTTTTCTCTCTGTCTGTTATTTTAGCAAGTGCTGCCCAATTTAATCTGACAAGGCCCCTGTAAGAATTACCACTGCCAACACACAAAAAATTACAAGGCTTTGTCCAGACTCCCACAGGCTAGATCTGTTATATCTATGTTCTGTGCTTCCAATATATTTTATTTAACCCCACAACAGAATAATATCCTGAGCTGCAAGGGACCCACAAGGATCATCAAGTCCAACTCCTGGTCCTAACACCATCATGCGCAATACAAACCCTATCCCTTCACGGCATTGACTGTCCTCCATATCACAGCCTCATCCTTGGTGGACATGACCTCCCAACCCTATGTGTTTCCCCCCATAGTTCCCCCAGGCCCTGTGCTCACCTCACTTGCATCTCTCCTCCCCAGCACAGCTCTCCAGCTACATTGTGCAGTACAGGATCCCCTGAAGCAGTGCTGCACCAATACTGGACCCCCTATTCCCATTACAGCTCCTCGGTGTGGCCCTGTGCCCAGTGCACATCGTGTCTCCATCCCAGTGCTCCCCACTGCCTCACTCCTGCTCTCCCTATGCACATGCTCTGCCATGTGCCCTCTACCCAGCTCCTGCACTTACATGCTTATGCCTACCTGCTGTATTAAAAAAATACTTCTACAAACATTTATTTTTCCTCATAAATATGGCTTATTGCATTCAATCTAAAACCAGTGTTTTATACCATTGATGTTTCATCTCTCATTTCATCAGTCTAGTCCCAAGAACTATGAAGTCTGATGCATTCATTTGTATTAACCACACAAACACTGCCAACATTACACAGCTTTTGCATTTTTTTGCAATCCAACAAAAACATTGACTGAAAACAAATCTAGGCTTCACATCAGAGGAACTACATTAATAATTAATTTTTTTCCAATACCTATCTCCCTGCTAGTAGTATATTGTACATAAGGTCCTGGCTTCTCCAGAGCTTTTTCCTCCACAGCTGGCACCATCCAAAATGCTGGACTTACAGCATATCTTAAGAAGGCAGGAAAACAAACCCTCGATGCGCTGTGTCCAGATCAAGCCATCCACATTAAAGACATTAATAATTATTTAAAACACACTTAGGATACTCAGAATATTTGGATTCTTAACTAAATTACATATTTCTTGGGGTTTGTTTTGGTGTTTTCATGTCATTTAAGGACTTCAGCCAAAACCAAGGTTTCCCTGGGTAGCTGCACATCTTCAAAATTACTTGACAAGTAAGATCACATTCTCTCTGCAAATGCAAATAATCTGTATTTTTTTAACACTTGCATTACATTTTAGTACTGTTTTATTTTAGCTTGAAGTCTATACATTATCTGGATAGTTGTGTGTACACACCTGTTTCTCAGATGGAGGTCACTGAGGACTATGCAAGCACAATCGCCTACTTGCACTTGTCACTTTGCAAAGACTATCCAGAGAAAGGCCATTTCTTGCTGCACATATGAGCAGCTCAGAACCTGAGCTTTTTGGTCATTAGGCTGCCAGAAAATTAGCCAAACAGGCCATATCTGTCCAATACAGGACTCCAGAACTAAGTAAGTATGGCAGAAATTTCCCTGCAGGTCCATTATCCCGATGATCAATGAGTACTGCTAACCTCTGCCAAAGGTAGCTCTCTCTAAGTGTGCATCACCAGACTTGGTATCATGCATTCAGAGAACAGCACCAAACAGAGGAAACCTTTAATTCTCTCTAGAACTGCGCCTGAACCCAAGTGAAATAAATACTGCAGGTTGGAAATCATCAATATAATGTACTAGCTGCTGTCTTATTTTACTCCCATTAAAGGGATCAGAGTTGCTATGAAAATATGAGGTGTGCTTTCCTTAGAATTTCTGATTTCTGAAACCTACATCATCATTAGTGTCTTTCAGTTTTTTTCAGTGCACGACAAACCACCTAGAACACTCCTGGCTATGCTGTAGCACTGAAACAACACCCTGGGTCACCTTTCCTTGCTTTTATTACCAACAGGATCATACATAAATTATACACTTTATTTGCTGAGAAGTATGGAATAAAAGAGGAAGTCATCATCTGCTACCTTCTTTTTCTCCTCCATATGTCACTGAAGAGCTTCATGTACTTCATGTAAGATTTTGTGTTTGTCTGTGTGCATACATATATCTGCACACACCCTTCTGTACAGAGTACTAATGATGTGAAGGTTGTTGAGCTAGTCCAACTAGCCTTGCTGGCACTTGCTATGCTTGACCATAAGTTTTAGAAAGGCATCTAGGTGCCCAGTATGGAACATGATGTCTCTGCTTGGTGTACCATTAGCATTACTGCTGTGACCTCCTCCTATTAATTATACCATGTGGCTGGGTCAGGGGTTTCCACATCAGAACAATGGAATTTAGACTAAGCTACAGCCAAACTATGTCATTTCTTGAAAAACAATGTTACTTTGCATTCCTTTGTAAGACAGAGAAAGCTCAGGAGAGTTCACATGGTAACTCATACCTTAAATTTTCCATCTGATGAGAATATGCTAACCCATTTGTTATCATAGTCTGCAATAATGATGTCACCACTGGGATGCACAGCCACTCCTGTTGGCCGCTGCAGCTGGCCAGGAGACCTTCCTCGTATGCCAAAACGGCTTTTGAACTGACCATCATTGGAAAATATCTATAATAGAAAACAGGAATTTTAAAATTATGTTCACATATGACCATCACCCATTTCTTGGAGCTTAGATTTTAGCAAGTCACTAATGAACAATATAGTTAGGAAGAGAGCTGGGAACATGAAACACTTCTACACAGTCCATTTTGAAGGTTTTATATCTAATTTAAGAAGATTCTTAATTAAAAAAAAAAAATTCTCATTGCACTGTTTTTTCAGTGATCTCAAAGTACTTCATAAACATTAATGAATTAGCTTCACAATATATCTCTCAGGGGGGAGGGAACAGTATTTTTCCCTTACTAGAAATGAGGAAACTGAGGCACTGAGTGACTCAGCCACAGTCACACACTAAGTCCATAGAAAACATAGGAATATGTCCACTGGTTGTGTCCCCAAGCCAGGTAACAGGACGCTGAAGTTCCTCTGAAGAGGCTGTGAATTACAAAGCATGTGGGTGCTGATGAATATTTGACTCTGTCTCTTTGAAAAGGCCTGGAAAGGAGTTCTCATGGCATGCGGCTTGCTGGTTCTCACATACAAGAACAAGCCACATGCTGCTGCCGTGTTCACTGCTACCACATGGGCAGCCTGGAAAGTGATGACAAATTGTTAATGGTAAAAAGGATACATGGCAAGCAAAGGAAAATATACAGCTTGATTTTCACACAGGTTACAAAAGCCAAGAAATTATGGGTGTCAGGGTGCTACCACAGAAAAGATTTGATCATGGTATCAGAAAGAGAAGTCAGTTAAACAGACTAAAAGCCACTTGAAAATGACATCTATATGCTTATTTTTTATTTGTACTTCCTAAAAAATTATATTTGTGGCACTTTGCTCTAGATTTACATTTGAAAACATGAGAGTGATAAAATTTACAGTGTAAAATTATATTTACAAAAAGGCATTTTTCCAGATTATTGCACAACTTATTTTTTCATCAAAACATCATAAGGAATGGAAATAAACTCTGATTATATGCTAGATATAGTATAGATCTGAAAAGATAGATGCAGGTTAAAAAGATGGAAAGTTAATGGATGATAAATTGAGCTTCCCTTGTATTTTCTATAACTGCCTGAATTGTACAGAATGTGTCTTTCTGAGACTACAAAAAAAGGCAGAGTTGTGGAGGCAAGGATAAAAACCACTGAAAGTGGCATATTCTCATACCTGCACACACTGGTTGTTACTGTCTGCTATTAATATTTTTCCATTTGTAGATGCAGCTACACCTTGAAGATTTGTAAATTCCCCTTTGTTTCTTCCTTTGGTGCCTAAAATTGAACACAAAGCACATAAGAAATCAGGTTAGACAGGATTAATCAGTTAGGGCCCAAATGCCAACACATGCAATTATTACATTTCTGATCAAAGGACTTCTATTTTGATGAGCTCTTCTCACTGCTACAACTTCAAAGAACCCTTTCAGTAACAGGTACACAATTCTACCAACAAGAAGGAATTGTTTAAGGGATTGTTCTCACTCTTCAGCATGTGTGTCACCCAAGCCCCCATCAACATTAATTGCCTCTCCAGCCTTCCTTAAATCAGTGTTCCCAAATTGCCTCTTGCATGAGGGAAGTAGTAGGTTTTCACATAAGCAATGGACTTTTTTAAACTGCAGATTTTTATTCTACTGAAAGGGCAATTAAAGGGGCAGTACCTGGGAACATACAGAGAGAGGCTTTAATAAGAACTTGGACACAGCACACGGTTTTAGCTAAATCTCCTCAGTGAAATCAAAGAGCTGGAATAAAACATATCACTTTGGATTGAGCCATTTCAAAACAGGGAAGTTTCCTATTCCCTCATATATAGTTTGCAGTCATAGGCTTCAAAAATTCCCTTATCAGGGAAATTCAAATGAAGAACTAACTTTGAATGAATAGGACTTGTGTGCCAATGAAGACCAACACTGGAGACTGAATGCTTCTGGAGAGACCTTGGAATGTTCTAATAAAGTAGTGCCCACACACTCATTTTATGTCTCATTTTAAGCCAGGATAAATGCACTTGTGCATTACATAGAACTGCAAATCTTTTACCAGTGGCTTAAGGTGATAAGGAGTTGGACAATGTCAATTTTTCACAAAACTTCATTAAGTTTAGGTGGCTTATTACTTAGATATTTGTTCTGACGTATTCCAAAGGGCATCACAGAGAAAACCGATGTTTTTAAAAGATCAACCCCAAAGTGGCTGGTCCAAATTACACCTGGAACACAGGGACAGGATCCAAATTCCTGATTTGATTGCAAAGGAGGCTCAGGGGTCTTTAGAAAACACTCCAGTTATGATCTTGGACTCCAAGGTTATTCATAATAAATGAAGGAATTCTGAAACAAAACAAAAAAAGCCCACCAAACAACCACCAACTCTATAAGCTGTCCTTTCCAAGACATGGATGCAGTGCTGTTTTTCCTAGTGAAATATTTTTACAAGCATTCACTGGCTGTGTATCTGGCATTAATTGGTTCCAATATATGGTTTTAACTGAAAAACTTGTATTTCATTTTAGTCAGTCCAAAATATCCTGGAGCTCAGTGATTAAAACTGTTCTGACTGTGATGCCTAATATAAGACATTTATATCAGCTCTAATTTGTATTTAGCCTTCATCAGGGATGTGCATGCTCATAATAACCCTTCTTTCTTCTGTGGTGATGGCTGTGGGATGCATATTTCCTGTCACTGGCTAACAAGTAAAATTTAATTTCTCTGAACTCAGTGCTGCAAGAATGTCCCTTTGTTTCAAGACTTATTTTCTTCAACTCCATCTGCTTCATCCTCTAAACAAGGCAAATGCTTTTCAGTTTTTGTACTGCAAGGGAAAAGTACATATTCAGAGAATAGTGAGTTACATGCCAATTACATTACCCATACTTGAGACATTTCTGTTTTTTTTCTTTTAACCCAGTGCCTGAGGGATGCATGCAGCAATTTTTTTCCACCATATGCTAATGATAAGTTTCCTTTTCGCTTCTTAGCCAAAGAGAAAAGAGAGAAACATTCCTTTTACTACTGAGAGTAAAGGGAAAACATTTGTTAGGAAAGAGAAGGCATAAGCTAGAGCATCTGGAACTAACTAGCACAAACTTTATGGAATGTATGCTCTTTAGCCTTAGAAAAATATTCTTGAAAGTCAAGGAATTTTGTTTTTAAAGATAAGAGAGACCTACATAAAGTGTTACTCACAGTAAGTTTAAGAAATAGCATTTTATTAGCACAGTGTGTAGATGAAATTCAGAAATTCTGCAATGTCCTTGTATCTAGCACTTTGCAGGTATTAAACCTATCACCTAGCTCCTAATTTGCATACAGTCCCCTCTGCAATGGTAGAAATTCCTCTGCAGAAGAAAGCTTACTTCCTAATGTATGTTCAAGAGGAAATCAGATAACTTTGAACTTTCCATTTTGAATAATTCACTGCGCCAGCAAAGATCTGAAGCCAAGCGCAGGCACTTCAGATGATGAGAGGAAAGCCTCTAGGAAAGCATGTCAGCGTCTGGAAAAACAGGCTTTTGCTACTGACTCTGCAATACCAAAGGATGATAGGCCCCCTCTGTAAGCAGAAATTCCTTCCTTATGAACATACCTGCCTAAGAGAGAGTCTTCAGCAAATCTTTTACTGCAAGATACTACCCCTCTGTATCACGGCATTTCATGTTTTGTCTTCTCTCCATCATGGGCAGTCACCATCTCTCCTCAGCCTAGGGAGGCACCAACATTTCAATTGCACAGGGCTGGAACCAGTAGGAACCTCATTCCAGTGTTTCCCAAGCAGCCTGGTTAACAGATGAAAGCCTGCATCTTTTGTGCCCATCATTGCCCAGCTTTATCTCCCTGCTGTTCTGATCTACTGCAGGGCACAAAAGAGGAAAGGACAATTTTTTTACTGCAAACTGCTGGGGATTGGGAGAAAACAGGAGAGATTTCAAAAGGAGAAGACTGAACAGAGTTATTAGAAAGAAGATCAGTGGCCTGTGGAATATCTCCTTTTTATACCATTTTTGTATACAGATAACGATGAGATTTGTTTTAGCTCTATCTAATTCCTTCTGGTATTACTGAGCATAGCCTGCACAAACCAATTAATTTAGCTTTCAACAAAGAAAGGGTGCATTTTCTGCTCAAGATGATTCTAGCACACATAAAATCCTTCACAATTTCAATCTTTTACTCTTGAGCAATAGATGTCACACTGAGTCTCACCAAAAAGAAGAAAAAAAATAATCTAAATAATTTAAAATAATCTAAAAGTCCATTAACAATGACAGAAGATGTTAAAAATAACATCATGTAACTGTAATAAGAATCTGCTCTTTAAGTCCTGGGAATTTGAACAAACTTGTATAATACATATTTTGGATGCTCATAGTAAGAGAAGGAGAGTTTTTTATGAATAATAACCTCCCTGCTTGCTAACCTAGATTCCCCAGCTTCCTGAAACACAAAGAAAAAACATGTCAGTGCCTCCAGCAGGAAGGGAATAGATTCAGAGAGACAAAATCAAACTGCAGAAATATTACAGGTTATTGGGCAGATTTAAGAGGTTGTGAGTGGCCATAACCTGTTGTGTAGGTACCATTTCTTTCCTGCCTACAGCACTTCAAGTAATTCTTCTTGGACTCTTTCCTCTGTGGTACAGAAAAAAAAAAAAAAAAGGTAAAACTAAACAGCATGGAAAGGTCTACATACATACTGCATAGACAGGCATCAAGGAGTTTTCTTGTTTCCCAGCTTCCTTTCTTTTTTCCTTGGAGTACCGAAAGATATTTAGTCAAATCCTACATATTAAGAGGCTGTGATACCCCCTCTCATAATAGATGCAGCTGAAACACAGAAGTCTCCCTAGTAAAACTGCACTGAATTGTTTACCCTATGTGCTTAGTTTAAAAGCAGTGTCAGTCTTTCTAATCCAAGTTCTCACATAACCTCACGTTTTAAAATCAGTTTGTTGGTTGAAGGCACACTGTTTGTAACCTTCAAAGAGGAATTAATAATTCAGTAGGAACTCTGGCAGATATGCCCACACACTGTTGGTAGTGAAGATGGACTGATTTGTGTTAATTTGCTTTACACAGCATGTGCCCCTAAGAGCTTGGCCAAGACCACCTCCAAGCCCTGTTCATGCAGCGGAGCCCATCACCACAGACAGGTATGCACAAACCTAGGGGTAAGTGCAAATCAGAAGTTCTTCACTGCCACAGCAGCCAAACCTCGAATAACAAGAGTCAAATCCAGGCCAGGTCTCTGTTGTCAGCACATCAGAACTACACTGAAGACTTTGCCAGCAATGTGATGTCAGGAGTTCTTCCCTCCCTGTCCCATACAGGTATGACTGCAAAGCAATGCAGGCCTGGCAAAATTCCACACTGACCATCACAATCCCATAGAGGTCACAATGAGCATCAGAGGGATTTGAGCTAACAAACTGGAAAAGGAAATTCTATTTCCCCATTACTAGGCATTCCTATTTCTATAGCAGGGTGGTTGGACCAGATGACCCAGTGTGGTCCATTACAACCTTATTTCTTTTGTGATTCTGTGAAACACCCGATCAAGAATCCCTTTGCTCCCTCTAAGCCTGCTTTTTAAACTGCACTAAAGCTATTATTACACAGACCTCGTTTGTGAGTTTTTATGTGGAGTAAATTCACAGTAAGGCTCCTATTTCAGCATCGATAATAGACCAGAAGACGACATTCACACCTAGTAAGGAGGCTGACAGAAGTTCTGTTAAAGGCAATTTTTTTTTTTTACACATTAATGCACCAGCTAAACTTAGATGCTCAGTTACATGACTGAAGAGACAACTAAAAAGTCTGAGGAAAAAGAAAATTGGAAAATTTAACTTTCTAGCAGAGGGCCAACTCTCCATCTGGCTGTATCTGATGCCAATTCCAAATATAAATAAATGAAGAGAAAAAAGCAGTTAAAATGGGAAATAGCACCACTACTGCTAAAAGGTGTCAAAGAACCCAGTCATGAAAAGTGCCAGAAGGGAAAAAATACCAAGGCACACAGCGCAGCATGGCAGAGCTTGAACACAAGATGGAGTCCTGGACAGAGCAGCTGATGACAACCATGTCTCTTAACCCTTCTTTGAAAAACATGGAAGAGATTTACCAGGGAAGGTGGAAGTGGCTGACACTGTGAACACCCCTCACCTCTGCTCTGCATAGGTCTAAGGCACAAAAGCAGGGTAATGAAAGAAAGATTTCCCTCTCACTTTAGTGCTTGCTACCAGTTGTAGAGGTAGCAAAACCACTGGGCAACAATTATTTTCTAAATATCATAAGAACATTCTTGTTTGCATTTGTATAGACTAAGGACATGCTACGCAGATCTGCATGGACACATTCTTTGAGATTACACCTGTTTAAAAAAATAATAAGTTGAGGATATAAATTATTGAGAAAGAAAAAGAGGATGCAGAAAATACTCTGCTCTTGTAAATAATGAATTACACAAATGTATGAATGTGTAGTCAATAATTTGACTTTGGAATGTCTGAAGAGAACCAAATGCCATTTTAAAAGCTGCAAATAACACAGAATTGGCAAAAGAATCAATGCACCCCGTGAACAAAATGCACTAATGTTGTATTAATGCTATCTCTTGTTAATACTAGCAGGAGAACAATCCCCTGCTAGCAGCTGATCAATTTACTTGTGCATAAAAGCCCATACATCAGCATACATACAATAGCACACTCCATAGACTTGGATGCCCTGAGGAATATTACAGTGTGATTCTCCAACACAGCTGTACGAGCTTCAGGCAGGCCAGATAGAAGATTTATCTTGCCCAGTTTAAAATACAGATCCAGATTTAGCCAGTGCCATTGGAGGAATTCAACAATGGGTTCAAAATAGAGATACACAATTGTGTTGGAGAACAGTTATAAACTTTACATTACCTCATCAACAAAAAACAAACTTAAAGTGAGCTGAAACTAGAAGTAAATGAACTCCATGAAGGCAATCCTTGTGAAAATGCCAGAAGTTTTATCTGACTCAATAATTTTGTATATTTTGGAAGAGTGTAAAACCCTAGAGCATTACAGCTGTGACCTTTCAAACAATGCATATAAAAGCCCACAGAAGCCCAGAGGAACAATCTCTATGTAGGGTCACTCTGAGAAATGAGTGGCTGAAAACTGAGCATGAAATATTACTCTCAGCTCTGTTTTTTCTATAAAATAGGGATCCATATATCCCAAATGTGAACACTCCAAGAGATTTCATGGAGCAAAAGCTCTGAGACATGCATAGCTCTTGTTCTAAAGAAACACACATATATCTTCCTGTTTTGAGTGGTGAAGAAGGGGAGAAGGTAGAACTCAAAACTAAAGCACATGATCATGGTTGCATCACAACAGAACTATAAGGCTCTGCACTTCTGGGAAAACATTTGAGAATTCCAGAGTTTATGGTATGTTGGAGAGAGTAGTTAAAAAAAAAAAAACCACTTAACAAACAACACCACTACCAACAAAAGCCGAACCATGCCACTGTTTGGTACTCAAGTCAGAAACTGCACACTAGAAGCAAGGGATACAGAAGCAGAAATTACAAGCTGAAATCACTTTAATCCATACCAAAAGCTTTGTAATATGAATATTAACAAATTTTAAAATATCCCAAATCAAATGTATCCATTTCTGAACCGAAATCCCAATTAAATATTTGCTGCAAACTATTTTTGAAGTGTGTACTTCCAAAATGTACATATAAACAAAAGTCAAGAGGCCTAATGGTATTATCACATTGCTCTACTTACAGTTACAGCTTTACAATAACTAAACTTTTTCATTCAGTTTCCCTGAACTATTTTTAAGTATGTCAACAGGCAGCCAAGTCACCTACCTATTCTGAAGATCAAATCATCTTCAATGGGATTCTCTTTTCTTTTGCCAGTGCTGTACATGCTTGCAGGTCTTTTCACAGCTTTCTGCTTCACATGACCACTGCCTGGAGATTTAACACGTCTCTTAACACCTTCAGTGGTAGGAGACACATCTGCTGACCTGACCACTTTAAGTTTGAATGGGCTGCCCTTGATATGTTGATCATAAAGTCTCAGTGACAAAGTGAAGTCTCCTTCTTTCTGAACAGTATACAAAAATTCGTAAGTGCCGTTTTTGTTGTCAAGTATTTCTCCGTCTGCTACACTCCCATCAGGCGTGCTCAGTTCAGCAGTGAGGTAAGCATTCCCAGATTTACAGAGCTCCCCATCTTTGTCCTTGGTTGTGATGGTTACTGACATGGGCTGTCCGATCACTGTCTGCCTCAGGCCCTCACCAGTGGCAACTGTTTCGGAGGCAACAGCATTGGTGGTTAAAATAGTCCCTAGGTTATGAATGGATTTCTTCAGGCCTTCTGTTTCCACTATAAAGTCCAACTGATCATTTTCACGGGGCTGCAGAGGGAAGTCCCGCTCGGCCAATTCGTTCAGCTTGTCACTCATCTGCTTCTTCACCAGCAGCACTTCAGTTTCAGTGCCGTGGTTGAGGGCTTGGGCTGTAAAGTTGCTGCAGCTTTTAATGCTTTCCTGTCCTTCTAGTAAGGTATCCAGCTGCGTCTGGAGGACCTGTGTGCATTACCAAACACCAGATTAACATCATGTTACAAGACCTATTCCAGAAAGATATAGCATCTAAAGGTCTTTGTAGGATCCAAATTTATAATGTCTTATTTTAGAGTTTAATTTAAACCTTCATTTTAGAAGAAGTAGCACACTGATTGCCAACCTCTATTTGGAATACAATGCTGCAACACAAAACAATACCCTGGTTTGAGGATTCAAGACTTTACAGACCCACTGTCACAGTGAATTGAATTATTGCCCCACTCTTCTTGTCTTGTTTGGTTTGGGGTGGTTCGTTTTGTTTTGGCTTTTTTCTGTTTTGGGGTTGGTTTTTTTTTCTGTTTTGTTTTGGGGTTTTGTTGTTGTTGTTGTTTGGTTTGGGTTTTTTTTGAGCAAAAATCCAGCAACAAATGTAGACGTTTGAACCCTGCCCCATCTAACTCTCAGGAGTCACAGTTAATGAGACAGCTACTGGAACTGAGTTGTGTTCACAGATGCAGAGATATTTTGGAGTCATGAGGTCCATTAATTAGAGGCTACAAGAAGCTTCTTGGTACTGTTTCTTCAGGGCCAAGGGAATCTATGGGTTACTCCTCTATGGAGATGGACAAAGAGGCCTCAAAACCTGGATGCATCCTGAGAAAAAGTGAGATTCCTGAACTAAATAAGTGAAGAAAGGAAAAATCTCCTTAGCAGAAGGTAAATTGATTCCTCACTTTCAGCAGGCAGGAAAGCAAAAAATACAGAATGGGTTGTGGATAGTAGAAAGAGTTGAATTAAGTAGCCAGAAATGTTGGTGGGCATCAAGTAGTCACTCCATATTTAAGACTATGAAAGGGCTTCTATTATAGGGTCAGTTCTGGCCCTCAGTCTAAAATCCTTAAAACAGTATTGACCTCAAAACTGCTAGGTGTGGGCTGGGAACAGGGCTAACTTT
>VXBB01016792.1:900281-935837 GCA_013399915.1 Illadopsis cleaveri | reverse complement strand
TTTTTTTTTTTTTTTTTTTAAACCAATTTTGCAATTAATTGGAGAAAGGATCTCTCAAATATAACAACCTAGCAGAGACATTCATGATAGTCAAGAAAACATTGCATCTTCCCCCCACAATCACTACTGATAAAATCCCCAAACAAAGGTACCCAGTCACACACTTCTTGTGTTTCTCCTACCTAGAAGAACTAGGGCACAGACATGACTGTGGATTAGAGAAGTTATCTTGTTGACCATCACTGTAAATATTTTTGAAAAATTTCAATTGAAGTAAAGTAAACTTAAAGACTGGATGTATTTATTGCTACAAAATACTCTTTCCTTGCTGAGACACACTATGTAATGACACTGAATTCTAAAGGCATTTTTTTCTGAATTTTCCAAAACTTTAAGCTTTTCATCCACTGGAGAAAACCCAGGCTCATGTGTTACTGATATGGGAAAGTGATAACAACACAAAATCTTTTGCAATTAAAACAGAATGAACAAATTTCAAGACTACACTGAAATTTCAAATCATCTGCTTTTCTAGGCACACAGAAACTTTTCAGGATGCAATAGAAGGCATTTCTAATCTGTTTGGTCTTTATTCAAAGACATAAGTAGTTAAAGAGAGAGCATAGCAAATAAGATCTCAGGATGACAAAATCCCATATGCTTCAGATAACAGGCCACAAACTAAAAGAAAGATGATTTGCAGCTATGTTTTAAAATCAATACTTTCCTACAACAGTCTTCTTTCATTACAAAAATGGAAAATATTAAATCCTAAAATAAATAATATTTAAAATCCACGTAGAGCATTTTACATCTTACACTCTTTCAGTCCACTGGACAACAAACTGAACTGCCAACTTTTTTTAGTAAAGTGTAGCCCTTTAATTTTTCATTTTTTAAAAGTATATGATCAGAATGATGGTATTTTGCAGGGCTACTAGGCATTCAAAAGTAAATTCCAATTTCAGTTGGAGTTTTTTTATACAAACAGGGTAGATGTACAACTTCATAAAAATGTGGTTCTCTAATTCTCACAGTTATTAAACTATTTTAAATCTCTTTAAACAACAATAAGATAATTCAACATCATATTCTATTTTGTGAAGACTTTGTACACAAACAGAATATATTTGCTTGGTGTGGAAGTGTGACATCTTGAATACATCATTAACATTGTGACTATATTTAGATGAACCTGGGATCTGAGTCCACATTGTTGATGCTCAAACTTCTGTAAGCCACTGCTTAGCTCTGGAGATGACTAAATTCTGTGCCCCAATGGTTTTGGGCTCCCTATGTTCCAAGAAGTATATATCTGTGCATATGTTAGAATTCCTCCATTTCCACCAGCTCAGCAGTTCAGCACCTTTCTAATGATGTTTTCAAGCCTATTCTACATCCAGGAATGCAGCATTCCTCCACTTCAGACATCTGGAGATGCTCAAGCTGCTCAGTAATGGCATTCTTGAAACTCCAGTTATTGATGGTACTTTCTTTTAAAGGCAACTTTCCCGGAGAAATCTTTCTTTATAAAGCAGAGAACTGATGAGCAGGAAAATAAGGACTAAATTCTTTCATTTTCCTGATTTTCCTGACCTAATAATCCTCAACAAAATCTCTACCCACCTGGCTACAGACTTTGCTTTGTAAAAGTACAGGTTTCTGTTTTCTTCCCCTGAAGCTTGGTCTACAAAATAGGGGGGAAATCCTCATAATCAATCATCCAGATAGGAAGTAAAAGAGTGAATACAGCTCTGCAATCTGTTACTCTCCTCATTCCCCTAAGAAAGTAAGATGTCCCTCAATCTTTTTGTATTCCAACAGGTGACATCTAACATGAAATATGTTACCAACCACTGGAAAGGAAATCAGTGCTTTGAAGCAAAACAGGCAGCTTTATTCAATTCTTCAGGATAAATTGTTTGGCCTGTATCTTCACGCTCATCCTAAAAGGCTGGGCACCCACAAGCGAGGCTCTGCAGCACCTGATTTCAGGAAAACAAAGTTTTCTGGATCTCAGACATGATTTGTCAAACTGGCATCCTGCATCACTTGTAAAAACTGGCTGATTAAATTGACAGCTTTTCACTGAAACAAAACATGCATCTTACTTTGTGTTTAAGGCCGTAATTCACTTCCAGCTCCATGAGCAGCACACTCTTTCGCACATTTAACGTCTTCTGGAGTTCATCAAAAGTGGAATGAATGTCATCTACGATGCTAGCTTTTTGGTTGGTTAACTGGTGTATGATTTCAGATATAAAATGAAGTGCTGAGTCAATCTCTGGAAGCCTGAGGGAGAAATTAAATTACAAAGGCTGCTGTTTCAAAAGTCATTAAACACCGGCCCTTGCCCTGCTATCTTTTGATTAAACCCTCTCATCAGCAGGCTGTCTTTAAATTTAGTCATTTCCCAGAAGTTCATTCCTTTTATAACCACACAGTGGATCTGGTCTGATAAAATAAGGCTAAGCCACAGTCCTCCCCCATACAAATCCATTAGACTTTAGGCATTACCAACAATGAGGCCTTGGATCCTCTGTCCTTTATGCTGTATATCTACTCAAGAAGATAAAACTAGATTTATCCCACTTTTTCATTTTTTTAAAGCCATTTTCCCACCGTAGTATTTGTACCAGTCTTTTTAACACCCAGCATTATTTATTTAGCTATCATTACATTCATGATTGGACAGTAGTTCCTCCTTAGCATTTTATGCCCCTTCTTTGGACAACACTTGCACTTCCAATGGCCTCTGTTTTGTGAAAGACAGATAGGAATCTTTTGCTTTTTTTGCTAACCCCTCAGTACATCCCACTCAATGGATTTTTTGTCCTTATGTTAGCCTCACTATCCCCGTTTCCTAGGTAAATACCCATGGCACCAGCACATTAAAACATCTACGCCAGTCAGCACAGGAAGCCAGTGATAAAACTGAAAGCGGAAAATAGTCAGTGGAGTCTCCAAACCTTTTGTTGACAGCATCCAACTGGACTTGGAGGGAAGCCTTGTGTTGCTCCACCACATCCTTGAGTGGTACTGTGGGATGCTCTGCGTGTTCTCCCTCTGTGCACTCCCGGCACATGGCTGTCTCACAGGACTGGCAGTAAAACTCCATCACCTGGAAAAGTGCACAACTCTACACTCAAACATGGCAGCAGTAACATAACTCAAAGCACATCTTACTGAGTCTTGAACTTGCTCATTAGCTAAGCTCTGAGACAAAGCTTCTGTTTCCTTATGTACCAATAATTTACTGCCCAAAAGATGGTTGTTATTCTTACATATTTTTATATCAAAATGCTCCTTTAAAAGCATTTTTATTCTATCATAAAGTGTCAGAACAACAGCCTGTGAACAATGCTGGACTTCATTGCTGGTCCTAACATCATCTTTATACTGTGTAATAGTAAATTTTGGTGCCTCTCTTATGTGCTCCATGAAACAACTCAAAAAAACCAGGCATTCAACTACCCTCACTAACTCGATCCTTAGTCTTCTCATACGGTCTGCTAAAGAAAGTGTAAACTTAGGCTGTTTTTTCATAACAGGGCCACTCTTGAAACACAAACTCAGTGGAAATCACCAAACAGCAAGTTTATTTGGTAGAGGAAAGCACCCTAAATGAACCAACATGCTGCACGGAAAAATCTCCATATCCCATTACTAATCCCTTAAAACCATTAAAACCTCGTATCTGAGATTGTAATAGGAGGGTTGACCTACACTTGAAAGAGGAGGAGATTGTTTCAACCTGTTAAGTACCCAGCAAGATGCTCTTTAGAGATAAAAATAGATCTTTACATGTAATAGATACCCCAAATTCTGAATATATTCATGAAGGGAAAGAGACAGAGAAGTGCTGCACCCAAAATCATATGTTAGTCAAAATAATGCACACAGATGCAAATTCAGCATGAGACTTTCTTTTACAGCTAGGAAGTCCTTGGGCACAAAGCGTTTTAGGCTTGTTAAAAAGGATATAAGGAAGTTCGTAGTATATGCTTCAAAGCAAGACACTGGCAGCTCTTTTGCATTCAGAACAGAGCATCAGAATATTGAATAATTCAGCTGATGCTTCTGGCACTTAGACATCTTGCACAAAGATGGTTGTGCTGGAGTTGTTCGTTGATGAGATGGTTGTGTAGAAGCAGCTGTTTTCAGGTGAGCAGAGGGATTTGTAACAGCACCATGCAAAATAGCTGGCTGCTCTGAGGCATTTTGAGAATTAAGGAGGGGGAAGCAAGAACCATGATTTGCACGTGGCTGTTAGCATTAACAGGGATTTCTTCTGATAAGCTCCTTTCCCTCTCATTCCCATTCTCCCCTCTTATCTCAATTCACAAGACATAGGATTCACACGCAGTGAGGGTTTAGTCATTTGTCAGCCACTCATGTAAGCTGAGAAAATTTAAAAGTTGATCCAAATAACCTGTGTAACATCAAATAGAACAGCAATGGGAAAAAAAAGTAGACCCTCTAAACAACGTCAACTCTCATGAACACTACTCTAGTCACAGTGAATTTAGCAGTCTCGTTGTTTAGATCCTGCAAGGCCTCATAGTTACTTTGGTAGGCACTGTGATGTGATGCATTCTTACAGTGCATAGAGGAAATCAGTTAAGCAGAGTTTAGGATTTAAGTTCTTTTCAAAGGCTTCAAAAGTCTGCAATCAGAAGCAGCCAAAAGGAAGAATATTTTATTAGAAAACTCTGAAATTTTCTTATATGGCCGAAAAAAATTAATTTCTTTGGCATGAGTGTCCAAAGTTAATCTTTCTGCTTCTTAATAATTTAATGCTTACGCTCAAGATATTTCAACCAGCCCTTTATTTATTCAGTATTTTTATCTTTGGATACAGTGATTAGAATAATTTAGTATTTCTGTTTTCTACTGACTACCCCATAATAAACATCATTATATCTGCAGCCACATGTATAAGAAAGGAAACATCTCATTGGCAGAAAGGTTGTTCAGTCTAAACAACTTTCTTCCTCTTTATTCAAACATCAGGGAAACACAGAATCTCAAATGATAATAGCAAACAGGTCATAAAGACCTAATGTGTATCTCTGTATAGAAATAGTTGTCTTTGCCTCAAATTCAAAATGTTTTGAGAGAAGCAGCTTTCATTTCCCACTATAATTTTTGTATTGTGCATAGATGAAGGAGAAGGAAAACCTAATAATAATACAATTTAGACTTCAACTGTCTAGATAGGTTGACTTCCTATGATTTTTTTTCTAGCATCTCTTAATCAGGAGAGACTAATTTCTAACTACAGACAGACAAGTATTACTGGCTTTTCATCTCTCCCCTCATATTTTCTGACACTCCTAGAAAATTTTTCATTATGACAGGTTTGCCTTACAAAATACCTCAGAAAATGACATTTGCCTCTCCTTCCCAAATTCAAGAGAGCTCTTGGGTAGGATATACTGTAGTATTCAGCACTGGCTTCAGCTGTATTTCCACCAAATTCAACAAGAACATTCCCATCAGCTGTAATGAACTGTGAATTAATACCCACTGATTCTAAAATCCCATCCACTAATTCCCACTTTAAACCAGACCAGCATATTTCAACACAATGATGTAACTAGAGACCCATGCGCATCTTCACTACTACAACTCAACTGAATTTACAGAAACTTTAAAATTGCATAATCAAGGATGCAAGTACTTCTGAACTAGATTTCACAAAACCAAGACACACTAATTCCAGTCCTTCAGAGTTCAGGTCCTGAAGAAAAAGCTCTCACCAATCATAATCCCCTCTTCTCTAAAATCACATTGCTCATTCTCTGCTTTCTATTTGAATTAGAAGAGCAGTCTACGGAAAAAAGATGAGTCAGCTCTTTGCCACCCACCTTCCTCATGTCACACATGCTTGCTTAATTCCACTGTCCCAGGGCTAGTGTGCACCTTAGCTTTGTATGCTTTGGCTTCCAGAAGAATGTAAGTTTGAATTACCTCAGGGCACCTTTGAGATACCTGATAAAATTTAGAATGTGGGTTTTTCTCCCTCCCTAGTCACAGCTTTTGCCTAACCCAGAGATTGCACTTTAATGTGATACATGAGTAAGTGACATGGTGGGAAGTACAGAGGTGAGGAGAAAAAACAAGGGTTTAAAAGGTAAGGTATGAAGTCACTTCATAACAATATCAAGGATAGATGACTTTTTATTTCTCTAAGAGAAGCATATAGGCAGTAAGCAACACCTCCACAAGTTCAGGAAGTGTTTTTGTAAGCAAGATCTTATGCCAGTCAAGTTGCCAAGCTACGCTAGGATCTTTTGAGAAAAAGCTACTTAGAGATAAGGCATTCTCTCTTGTTAAGTGTTTAATTTAATACTGTGTATCCTCTCTTGTTACACTCTAGAGGCAGGAAATACATTGCCCCACCTTCTACATTGTAAAAACATGCTCCTCCATTCTGAGCTGGTTTTTCAGTTCAAATTCAAACAAAACCCAGATACAGACATTTCAGTTGCTACACACCACTCATTACATACAATGGAATTAGAATTTCATAGCCTTCCCTGCCCTGGCTTCTGTACCTGCCTCTAAATGATTGTAGATCAATGTTTCCAATCCAGAATACTTTTACACACAAGAGCTGCAGGTGTTTCACAGCTGGGAATAAAGCCAACCTTATTTTAATGTTTAGGTAGAAGATAACAATCTTCTAGTAGGTTCAAAAGTTCCATATGTGCCCTATTACCCTGATTTAAGAAGAACATACACTTGTGCTCCATGTTGGGTCAAAATGAAAAAGCATTTTTTTATAGCTCAGGCACAGGTAACCACCTTTTGCATTAAGATACTACTAACTAACTTTCATTCTTCATAAGAACACACAGAACAAAAGATGCCACAACAGAGGACAGGAGGATGTGCACAGAAGGAATAAAGTAAACATACAGACATATGAAAAATATGTGTGATGGGAATAGGGGACCAATTGGGAAGAGAAAATATCTAATGTACATGGCCTAAGGAAGGCTAAGTTACAAGGAGACAGGCAAGCAAATGAGCCAAGCTCATTTTAATCAGAGAGGTTTAAGTCCAGGATGGCTGAAATTATTGAAAATCTTGTTTAAACAGAAACTTATTTCCAAGCTAATATGAAGAAAAAATGGTAATATTTACAAGACATATATTTGATGCAAATAGTAAAAATACACTGGGTCTGACCCTACCCTAAGCAATATTTAAAAATTAATGGAGAGTGCATTGGGTGCAGAATGACTGCTGGTTCTGTAAAGGCATTCTCCTCCAGCTGCCAGGTCAATCCTTTTTCACTTCCTGAAGCCGCCAGTAAAGTTCCTAGCAGCCAGGCACTTAGCATCACAGAATACCCTGAGCTGGAAGGGACCTACAAGGATCATCAAAGTCCAACTCCTGGCCGTGCCAAGGACCAACACCATGTGCCTAAAAGCATTGTCCAAATGCATCTTGAACTCTGGCAGGCTTGGTGTTGTGACCACTTCCCTGCGAAGCACATTCCAGGGAAGACATTCTGGATTAAGGTTTTTTAGATATTTCCTAATATCTAACCTACTTGCCACACAGTTCTCTTGTGTCCTGAACCTATGAAGCCAGCATAAACCCATTTCCTCAGTGAGGCTTAAGGTGTCCAGCACCTTGCCATGTGCAGCCTTGCAGCTGGACCCATCTGGCCAGCCTCAAGTAGCTCTCCCCAAATCTTACCTCAGCTCCTCCCATCACAAAGACTAATGTGTGCACTTAGCTTTTCATTTCTTAGCTTCACAAAGCTTTAAATTGGAGTCATCCTCAGGCTATCCCCAACCCTCCCAGATACTTACTGAAGCAAGAGGATGTTTCCATCACACACTACTCAGCATCCTAAATGACATGCTATGTTTCAAGCCAAGCCAAGTAGGTTTAGAGGACCTACAAATGCACCTTTCCCTATAAGGGACTTCTCAGAAAGGTATAAGGTGGCATATTTTTGATTGTAGACAAACCAGGTTTTTTAAAACGTGCCCAAAGAATAATCAGCTGATAATTTAAAATACAAAACAAATAACGCCTTAATTCTGACCTTTTTTTGCATTTCACAATCAAATGGCTCCTATGAGAATGGCTGTGTCAGAAAACAACTATGAATCATTTTAAAGAGAGCAAACAAAATGCAAACAAAAACTAGGAATGCATTAATCAGTAACCACGACACACACATAGGTATAGTACGCATTAAAAAAAGTTACACCAGTTATTCATTAATCAGTGTCCAACATCAGTTCTACAAGTCCATCTAATTCCAACAGAAAAGGAAATGAGCTATTCCTCTATTACAGCAATCATTACCTATCAATGCTGGATTGCTCCCATACAACCAGTGTACCTACACTGAGCAGCAAATAAAACAGTCCCCAGAAAGTTGTCTTAAACTACTGACATATGTTTCTTGGCTTGCATGGAAGCACAACATTCAGTACACAGCACAGCATGGCTGAGTTTTGCAGTCTCTACTTACGTGTTGGCATAAGCTTAGCTATGAGTCAGGAGCTCATATGCCTATCATGAAATTGCACGGGTTAACACTGAAAATTGTGAAGTAAGCAGAGCTAGAGCTGTTCTTGCAGTAACCTGTGAATATTAACTCACTTGGGGGTACTTGCCAAAGAATAAACTGATATGATTTGAGGATGTGTGTGGGGGCATGCTAGGTAAATAGAGTAGGTGGAGAGCAAAACCAAAGCAGCCTCCAATAGCTGATACAAGAGATCTACAAAACACTGCAGATAAACAGAAGCTCTCTGTTTCTAGCCTATGCTGATCCAAAGCATCCTAAGCTAGGACTCACTTTTATTTGGCTTTATGTTAATATGTTCACATACCTTTTGGTACTGCCCCAGTGTGCAGGTCAATTAAACTCATAAGATCCTTGTCATATATTGCCAGACAAACACACAGGTACCCACAGCAACAGCTGATGCTACAAGCACGAGGGCTAAGGAAACCCAACCCAAAGAAGTGAAAGCACAAGGTTCAGTACTTGCAGGACAATAATTCTGACCAAATGTGCCAAAAGACAGCATCATCCCAGATGATTGATAAGATAAAATAATATCCTGACTACTTCACTACTCCACTAAGAGCATTTGAGCTAGTTTGAAGAATTGCTTGTCTTTTGCTGATATATTATAAAATCAAAGAAATAGTGTGGTTCCACTTCCCTGATTTCTCTTTAGAAAAAGACATCTATGGAACTCAGACAAGTCAGCACATATCAATACCTGTACACAGCACAGGAGGCCGTCACACTTACATTTCCATCATGATTGGGGCAGGAGAGAGGTTTGCCTGCAGCAACAGCAGTGACAGTCTCCAAGATGGAGGACTCCTCAATGCTGTTGTCCGGCGTTCGCTGCAGGACATCCATCAGGTTGGTAATAAAGAAGTTGTTCTGGAGTGCAGAAACCCCCTTCTCTGGCAGAATGGAGGTCTGGCGGCACACAGGGCAAGAAAGGGTTAAGCTATGGGCTGGAATGTAATTCTGTAAACACCTATGGGGAAGGAAGGTGGAAGGAGAAAGAAAGGAAAAGTATCATCAAAGAAGGAAAAAAAACCCCTTTCATCAGTTAAAGAGCTAGTTTAAGATAGTGCTACTCTTATAAAGGGAAAAGTACATCAAATAGGCTTCTGAAGCAAATTGGTTATGGGGAATATTTTTTTTACATCTTTTTTTACTCTGCCACATGAAAAAAAAAGGTTCAATAAGCAGACATCATTAAAAGAGTTATGTGCCGTTTTTTGAGACATTCGTGCAGTTAGTTGATCATGCTTTCAGACTGCTGCAGACCTACTGCATCCTGCTCACAGGACAGTAAAAATTTTAAACTATCAGATAAAGTCTGACAGAGGTGAAGTTACATCACGTATTTGAGTCTGTGCCTTTAAATGACTAACTGGTGCTTGACCCTTGTCTTTCCAACAGAATCTCCTTTAATAACTTGTATTTGTGGGCTTAGTATTTCAGAGGTAAAACATGGTCCCAATGAAACCAAAGGAAATTTTTTCATTTATTTCAATTTGGAAAGTTATTTGGCAGCTAGCCAAAATCAACAGACTTTTCTTTATGACATAGGGAACTACCTGCTAGGTTATCACAGTTTATGTTAAGGGGAGTTTTGGAGGAAATTTTTGTGTTTGATTGGGAGGACGGTGTTGGCATTTTTCAGAAAAAATTAATTTCACAGAGTATAAACCTGACACAAAAGTTCACCAACCAACAATACGCACAATATGCAGCAGGCTGGCCTAGGTGATACTTAATGACACATTTGGCCTTGGAAATGAAGTTAACACCTGGCTGGGCATGCAACATATAGTTGCATGCAATATGATATATTCAGTATGGTCCTTCTGTAAGCAGAAGCAGCTTTGTAGAATGCAGTTCTTAAGGGGAGTAGTGCTACACCAAATTCCTCATGGGATGCCAACTGAGAGAAAGTGTGACCTCACACAGCTCCACAGCACTTATCCTTTTCCAAGGGCTTTGGTTGCACCACTCTTTATCTTCCCCTGGCCACCCTCCTCCTGACCCCCAAGTAAGGGCTCTGTGAAAGGAGACCTGAGGCTTTGCACATCAGCACTACACGGGAAGAGTTCTTCCACTCTCTCCATAAGAAGATCAGCCTAAAAGGATTACAGTGAAAACCAGAAGCTAACCTTAGGTTTCACACATGAACAGAAGTCAGGAAACTTAACACATGATGGTGAAAATCTTGTCTCACTGACTTCAGTAAGAGTTTCAGTGCTGCCTTTTTAATGCTGGGATTTCCTACTTGTCTACAAAACACCAGTTCATCTGACACAGGCAGGGATCATCAACTTTTCTTTCATCCTGTGCAAAGTTACAGATTCAAACCACAATTCTTGCTAATAGGTGGAAATCTCCTAAATTAAATAAGTGTTCACACCACATGCCATTTATAAAAATTCTCCTGCCATTCAATATACAATCCAGAGTTGCATCCCATCACCAGATTAAGAACTCTAACCACTAATTCTTCAGCTAAATTTTCTGCAGGTGCTGTATTTTCTCCACAATTTGATGGATAATGCAACATTAAAGTATCATTATGCATATTCAGTTCTTTCAGCCAAATACAGTAAAAGGCAGATTACTGGTTTATCATGTCTCTTTCCAGATAATTTTCCCACTTCAGTCAACCAAACTGCAGAATAATTAAGATATTTAATCTCAGGTTATTAATAATGTATATATCATGTCTAACCCTTGGATAGTAAAGGATGGGATAATTACTTATTGGCTTAGTAAATCAACAAAGAATTTTTTTCATTGTTTCTAATTATATGATAATCAGAATAAATTTGAGACCATTAATTTGAGGTCCAAATTCTGGCTATCATCACCTTTCACACTGTAGTAACCATATTCATTAGTTTAATTGGATTTACTTTTTGTTTACTCTTGCATAAAGGGAATGTATTCCAAATATGCCACTGCTGTCTCTTCTTCCTGCCTGCCACAAATCTGTTTTTCTACATCCCTGCCTCTCCAGCCTTCCCAGACTTTATCATGCCTTAACACGACATTTACAAGTAAAGGGAAAAGTCCTTGTCCACTAAAGGATGCCTTGTCCTGTGCTTGCAGCACGGCACAAACCCTGAGTTACCAGCATGAGGAAAGGACTTACCTCTCACAGAAAGTGTGCAGGCAGGGAAGTACTTTGGGGTTCTTGTAACGGTCCAGGCATATGCTGCAAATCAGAAACTGCTTGTCAATCTGACGGACCACAGGACTTGGGATGTTGGAGCCTTCACTGGCCATCCTAGACCACTGACATATGGGTCCTGTTCCCTTCTACCCTGCACAGTGCTGGAGGGGGGTGGGGAAAAGAAGGAAAGAAGAAAAGAAGAAAAACGGCTTATAAACTCAATGAAATAACAAAATCATTGACTAATCCACTCATGTTTTAACCTTATGCAGGAATTCATATTTCCATATAAAACCAAAACGAGAAGGAATTAAACTTCTAAAATGGTTTATCACTGATGAGAGCCAGGGAAACAGTCAGCAACATCTACAACACCTCTGTCTGAGCATTCTGGAAAGGCATGCTGCCTCTGGACTGAAAGAGTTATGGGGCTGTCTGGTTTTAAAGAAAACCCAGGATAAAAACATTCTTGTGCCAATAGGCTCAGCCAGTGCTAACAAACACTGGATTTCTTACATCTACAGTACCGCTGGCAAAACACTCCAACTGGAACTGCACCAGCCAGTCAAATGGCTGCATCACAGACAGAATCTGAAAATGGTTCACCTAACGTTTTTTTTCTCTTGTTGGTGCTGGCATTGCCAAAAATATGGTAGATTTTGTCTCCAGGAAGCCCCCAAGAAGGAAGCTCCAGAACCAGCCAGCCCCTGGGAAGGGAATGCTCAAATTTTGCACCACCAATAGGGATGAGGTAGGCAAAATGAAAATCCTCATGATAAAAGAAACAAAGCAAAGCAAAGGCAACTGAAAGCCACTGAGAATCAGCAATGGTAGGGTGAAGGATACATGAAGTGCATCCAAATAATAAATGCAAGAAAAAAGTCATTCTAGGCAGAACTAGTAGTAAGAATCATGTTTCTAGGACTGAGGATTCTTCACAGTCTGGCATAAAATTAAAAAAAAAAAAGCATGAAATAAAAGGCTAAGAAAAAAGTCTACTAACTGTTAGAATTAAAATCGCAGGTTAAAGAGATGGCAGCAGGCTTGGAACGCCTCCTGTCCTGAAACAAGGCACAAGGAGAGAAAAATGTAGGCTCTTTTCAGCTGGAGATACAAATTATAGCCAACAGAATATAATGTGAATAGAGAAGACAGGAGGAAAAGGAAGGAAGCAACCACAGAAGAAAGTAAACTGCCTGCTAAAATAGTTTAGGAAAACCTGGCAAGCAGAGTCCCTGGCAGGGTGGCCCAGCAGGAACTCCTCTCCATCAGCATTTCCAGCAGGCTGTAGTGCTGGGAGGCGCAGGCGCGACTGTCGCAGCACTGAGTTCTGCCAGACCTCCCACACCCACAGCGGAACTGGGCTCCTCTTCCCTCTCAGCTGTAAGCCCAGCTGGGGTGCTTCTCTGCAGGTACACTCCTGAGGGGTCTAACGGCTTCCTACACAATTTCTACCCCTTTTTAGTCACCCATTTCAGACAATTTGAGATCTAGCTTGAGGGCAGTTCAGGCTTTCCAAGACAGAAACAACAAGCCCTCTGCTCATCATGCTCAAAGGTCACTCAATTTCAGAATGATTTGTGCAACCCGTGTAGCATTTTATTGCTAGTGTTACATTAGGTCTTCTTCCTGTGCTTGAATGAATGGCACACTAGTCTGCCAGAGTTGAACCCACGCTGCTCTTCCTGAGCTGTGTACTTAGCCATACTGGTATATTTTACTTATTACACTGAGCAAGGGGCTATTTCTAGGATAATGACAGTGATTATGGATCATAAGTTAGCTGTGCTGACTTCCCTGATAACAGATTCCTGGGGCATTGCCTCTGTGTTAGCAAATACAGCAGCATAAAGTTATTCACAGTTCAAATACCCAACAGCAGTAACTGACATTTAAATTGATGGAAAACACTCATGGCAGGCCCCTTTGTTTCCTCTTTCTTCCAAGGAAGGGGAAACTGCAGTGATAGAAATTGCTCTAATACTCATAAAATACTATGTTTGTTCAAAACTGAAAAATGCATGATTTCAGGATTGACGGTATTTGCATGTCTCTTCCATCTTTTTAAATATTTTTTTTTAAATTTTCTCCCCATAGTAAGATCAAATGTGAGTATTACATAAACACAAATTATTTTTTCCTATTTAAATGCCATAAAGCACACTGAACAAACCTTAGGAGATCAATCAGAAGACCGTATTACTTTTAAAATGCTGGAGTTAAAGGTGGTTTCACAAGAAGTGGAACCAAAATCTGGCTTTTACAAAACGGAGTAGAAAGACCAGACAATCAAATACCCATTAACGTATTCATACATTTGGCAGCATAACATGCAGAACATCAGGACGTGTTTCAAAAGGAAAATTCATTTCACCACTTAAACAGCTGTGTTTGCCTCCCACTCTCCCTCCCCAAATGTTAGGTGCAGGGACCCAAACAAAACAGGGAAGATAATGAGAAGCAGGAGGATTTCTTATCAAAAGCATGGTCTCCAAACTGGACACATAAACAGCGTAATTTTTTTGTTATAGACTGAACACAAACTACTGGAAAAAGCTGTACTTAAGATATGAAAGAATAGGTTTCCAGTGAATGCTGCCTGTCATTTAAGAGAAGAAAGTTCAACCAGGTATTTTTTCTATTTCATCTTTCCCTTATCAAGTAACACCACACCAGCAAATAGCGCTTACACAAAAAAAAACTGCTGCCTGAAAAAAAATATTGATTTAACCTGTTTTTCATAAGCATTTTTCACACTCCCCCCAATGTCATTGCAAAAATCAAGTAATTCTTAGCATTTTGCACATAAATCTCATGCCAGCCACTTTATATTTCAAATGCTCATGCATTAAGCTTTGTCAGTGAAAGAAATCATTAATGATTCAGAAATAAGTGCTTTTAATATTCTGTGTTTTGTCTGAAATGCAGCAGGTCATGACTGTCATTTATTCCCTGTGCTCACATAAATCAGATTTAAAACATGCACCTGGAAATAGAATTTCACCTGTATATTTCAAGCTTTGGCCACTACCTGGTACAACTTCTTACACAAATGATCCCTTTAAAAAAATCTTTTGGGTATAGGATTTGCAGGATTCTGCAGCCTCTCTAAGGCAACTTCACCTTTGATGAAATCTTGATGAATGTGATGTAGCTATGAGAAGGATGATTTTGCCCATATACTCAATGAAAGCAATTGTACAATCAAAGACTATCTGAAGAAAAGCTGGAGATTTTAGACAATGTTTTTAAATTTCACCAGACAGTATTTTTTCTGATTTACTGCTATGCTTGCAGCAACATAAGTTTTAAATGTATTAGCAGTGGGAGATTTTGCAAAGTAACAACTTTCACAAGAAAAATGTTCTTTTTTTGATAGCATCTTCTGTGTTCAAAAACTGCCAGAGCGCTTTTCTGAGGTTCATTACTTCTCACAATCAAAATAGAGCAGCTGAAGCATGAGCTTCGAAAACAGGGCTATCACTTCTCCATATAGTTACACTTCATAATTTAAACATGCAAAGCTAAAGGACTAAGAAACATTGCACCAAGCAACACATAAGCCCCCACCCATTTATCTGTAACACACACACTCATAACTCAAAACCAAATTCGGGTTTGCTAAACCAAGTGCAGTAAAGGGTTCTGAAATGTACTCCCTTTGCCGCCCTTTCGAGGCTCAAGGATCGCTATCTTCCCAGCCACCCCAGAAACAGCCTCACTCTTTTTCCTTCTGCTTGGAGATACGATTTTCATTTAAAATATACCAGACAGCAGAGAAAGGAAAAAACAATGGATCTCTAAGCTAGTGGAAAGCTTTGCTCCGCTATGCATGCATGCCTTCAGGAAAGCCAGGGTGCGGCCCCACCCATATGAAAGGAACTTCCTATAGCACTGGAAAAGAAAATAATCGTGTTAGGTGTAACGAATAACAGTTCCAGAAGAGTTGTTTCAGGTAAACAGAGACATGTAAAAGAAAAATGCACCCTTTCCACAGGTATCCTCAAATGAGCCCTGGAACTCCCGGAAATTCTCTACTAGTTTCCCAGCCGAGAAAAGACACGGGGGAATCACTGCTCACTTCACAGGATTTTATTCCTAAAAGAGTAGAATTCTGTGTTACTGATACACTGCTATCTCTGAAATCCACCCAGCCAGAGCTGCAACTAGCCTGAAAGTACAGCCTGAGGAGAACAAATTGCTTGCAGCTTATTCATCCTCTCCTTATCAATGGTATTCACAACCTAGAGGGTCTATTCATGTAGTATGAATGAATAGGTTTCCAATGGCAACGTTTCCAAAGGAACAGTTAGGCCTCCAGAGCCATAAGGAAGGGTGGGGAACCTCAATAATGTTGCTTCAAGGACTGGGAGAGCTAAGCCTTAAAAGTCCTTAAAACAGATAGATCACCTGTCCACGGTCTGTAGGAATAAAGAACAGATTCAAGCTGTTTCTAGCAGCAGCCCCCAGATTAGCCAATACAGAACACACTGAGCAAATCAGAACCGCCACGCAGTCCACTTGTGTAAAAGGCTTGATAAGCTAAATTTGCATTCCTTTCTCTCCCACTCTTGCAATCAGCTTAGTGCCTCGTTTAAAACACAGCAACCCTCTTCATTCTTACAGCATGCAGAAATGTAATGAAAAGATCCGGGGCCAAAACAGGAGCAACCCAGCAGCAGCCACCAGGAATAACACTGAGCAAACTTGAGCATTTCAGACCTACCCATCTTTGTAGAAAAATAGCTTAATCAGTGCAGTGCTGAGGATAAAATCCTTGCAGGGACGGAGCTGCAGTTCCGCAGTAATCCAAACGAACAAACCATCATCTGTTAATATTTCAAGCCTCACGCATGAAACTTAAGGAATCCCTATCACAGCACAATCATTATTAGATGCACAAGAGATTTTGTGCTCTAAGAAATGATGCTTCATTCCATGAAGAGGACAGGTGGAAAGAAAAATGGAAGAATAAGAGGAGGCCCAGTGAAGTCGTCATGAATTTTTTTTTCTCCCTGGGTCATTTACGAGTGGGAGACCCCTCCAGGATTCAAACCAATCAATCTTTATTTAGCACATCCTTTTCTCACTCAGCCTGTGTAGAAAGACTGCAGCAAATGGTGCAAGGGATTGTGGGATGGGGATGCAGCAGAGAGCTGCAACCAGATTCGCTGGGTTATTTTTTTTCCCTCCCTACTCAGCAATCAGCTGTTCCGAGGCTCCGTGCAGGGCCATTGAATTTGGTCACCAGAATGTTATTACAGGATTAGCAGGCGGAGACAGCTACCACTGTGCATCTGGCATGTCAATGCAGCTAAGAAATACATATGCAAATATTACTCACAAATCGGAAAAACGATTTAACTCCGAAGGAGAGAGTAAATATTACATAACGTCCATAGCAGGACAGCTGCCAGAGATAAAACGAAAGCACTTTCGTTTATAAAGAAGATAAAGTTTAACACTTAACGATTCCACTCATATTTTTCCAGGATTCTGAGTATTTCTTGGAACATAATTCTTTCCTGCTCCAACTTCCAGAAGCAACAAAAGACCCCACAAACGCTCTTTGTCTCTCTCCAGATGTTTAAAGCGGAAGCAAAGAGCCTCTCCAGAAAACTGTGCTGCTGACACACAAACCAGCAGCAGCTTCTACTACTACAGAGCCACATACTTGACCTGACTCAGTCTCAAGTCAAATATTCAAGGCAGCAATTAGTAAACTCATGTTAAAGGAATTTGAGAATCAAGGCTAACAGACTGTTCAACTTTTCTAGAAACATTAATGCAACGGTGTATTACCATAGTTAATCTATTTACTTGCTTAAATTTTTTTAAAATTCACAGATCAACTCTGATTTTACTAGGCTGTTACTAAAGAAAAAAAAAATTTGGTGCCTGCTAGTTTTCAGCTATGCAGAGAAGGTTGTTAAAAAGATGCTTGTACACAGACACCATTGAAGCAAAGCCACATAAAATTAGCTTTGTCTTCTAGTATAACAGCTGGTGGGTTTTGCATACAAGGTAGTATTTGCATCTCCAAATACAGTGTATCTTTTCTTTTGAAAAAACCAAATTGTATGCAAGTATTTCAGCTGAGGCTAACAAAGCTTTCCACAAATAAAAGAACATAAAGCTCCATTTGCATCAGGAAGAAAACACGTGGGGCTTAAATACTCTCTTTGCTACCCTGACTTAATTAGGACAGACATAGCTATTTTAGAAGTTTAAAATGTTGTCCCAAGCTCTTTAAGCATGGTTTCCAGAATATAATATTTATTCCATTCTTGAATTGATGAGTTAAGTAGTATTATTAATAATTCAGTGTGACCGAAATGTAATCTAAATTCCTGTTAAAAATACAAATTCTGCATACATCCTTTACTTTCCACTTGGAGATCATTTAGCCAGATCATTTTATGCATCAGGCAGATCCAGCCTGGTTTCCCTGGACAATGCCCACAGGGGTGAAGGCATGTTGTAATCCAGTTTATAACCTGAAATGAAACATCAGGCAGCGTGTGTGCATGTATTAGGGTTTGAGGTGCCTGTGCCAAAATACTGCCCCTCTAACTCCCTTAACGTGTGCTGAACATAATCAAAGAGAGAGCACAAGGTATGCTTCATTTTAGCTCCAATATTCAGGAGCAGCAGGCATCTGTACAGCAGGATTCACAGTATAAAAGAAGGCCAGAGATTTCAGGCATGTTTTGGAAAGGTAGGTTTTTATCTTTGGTTCAGAGAGTTTTTTGGTTTTCTTTTTAAACTGTCTGGGGAATAGGGGAATCCCTGCTGGGAAGAACAAGCAACAGATTTCCCTCCTACAGTAAGAAGATGCAAGGCCTTTTGTTTCCGCCAGTGGAACAAAGATATTTCAACAAAAATCAAGTGAGAAAATTCAGGAGTGGCAGCCCCAGAACTGAAGAGGAAGACTGTTGGACAGAAGCATGCAGATATAATTTAGTTGCTTGCTTTCCCTTGCTCATTTCAAACGACCTATTTACATACACTAAAACAGAATGATCAGTATCACTCAAATTACTATTTCTGTTTACAGTCAGTAGTAAGGACTACATCCCCTCAGAACCGATCCCATAACATACCTCATGGCCAAGGGAGACTGCTGGAGCCACAGCTGCAGCCACTCTCACAGGGAAACGAGATTCCTTCAAAGTGCTGTTCTCTTACAATTAACTCTGAGAAGTTGCCTGCTGACAATGAGCTGATACTCCACAAATTAGCCTGCTTCTTCAACAAAACAAAAATTAAGTGCTACTGTGGCAAGGAAAATGAGACAAAAGGCATAGCATTTCCCTGAGATTTTCCTTGTTACATGTTGGTATGTGGGTTTCCTCTGCTTAGCAAAGAGGAAAAGGATTCAGTCTTGCACTTTACCCCCATAGCAGTTACAACCAGACTCTTTCAAATTGGTTTATTGTATGTGTACGTCTTTTGTGCTGGGAGATGGGGGTGGGGATTGTCATTATATGCTTTGTTTTGTTTGTTGTTTTTCTGTTTTTATTTTTAAAAGAATAGGCTACTCTTCCTCAGAAAATTGCTGCATTTCATTGTTGCTGTTGACTTATCTGTGTCACTGCTAACTACTGAAGAAAGTTCTGGAGAAGAAAATACACAGTACATGCCATCTTCATAGTGCCATGGAAGAGTGATCTAGCTTCTACTGTCATCCCCTGTAAATGTCCTGGGTTTTGAATAACTTACTTTTTCCTGTTCCAAACACAACCTGAATTCATATTCTTAGGGAGGCCATAAATAATAAGCTACCAAAAAACCTCACAATTAACTTAGAGGTCATAGGTAGATATTGATATCTTCCCTAATATTAAATAAGTCATCCAAACACTCCAAGTTAAGATTAATGGTCTGCACTGAAGCCTATACTATAAACTGTCTGACTAGAGAGTAGTCTAGCTCACCCTGCTGTACAAAAGCGATCTTAAGGTCAGTAGAAAAAAAAATTATTGGGTTAGTTCAAACTAAGTGACCAGCTAATACACACCTGGCAATTAAGGCTGACTGAAAAGAAAGAGATGTGATAGACCAGAAATCAATTACCCAAAGCCAACATACTAGAAATGAGAATTAGTTTAGGAACACAAATATAGGATAGGATGGCTGTTACAGCCATCACCCAGCTCCACACATCCCTAATTTGACCTAATTTGACCCTGGTGAAGTGAAGCAGCCAGGTTTTGTCATTGTAGAGTTATGCCCACACCAGGAGTCAAGGGCTTCATGAGCCGGTGGCCTTTACCTTTCCCCACTGTGGCTGTGCACCCATGCAGATCCAGCAGCTTCCAGAAAGCAAGTGCAACTTCCAGCCCTCACTCCACATCCTCCAATAGTCCAGGCTGTAGCTCACACCATCTGAAAAAAGCAACAGCTTCCTCCCATTGTGGGTTTGTAGCCAGAAGGCATGTCTGCCCCAAAAGGAGCTCTGCTAGGTCCTGGTTCCTCCCCATCAGCCACAGCCGTGAGCCATGGTCACTCCCTCATCTTATGATGCAGCAGAGCAGATGCTTTTCCCCAAATCTTGTGACCCAATGCAAGGGATTTGTCATAGCCTGGGAGGCAAACAACTTGAAAGGTTTGCCTGAGCTGTAATGCTGGGCTGCTGGAAACTTTCCCAGCAGCCCAGCACCCATCCTCGTATGACTTTGCCACCTTCTTCTATTTCCTTTTACCTTCTGCTTATGCCTGGTTTAGCTTGCCAAGGTTGCGGCTTTTGCAGCACAACCGCAGCAAGGCTGGGACAGCCTGGCCTCTCTGCTCAGCCAGCCTGAGCCTTTCTGGCAGGACTGCACTTCCTGCCTCTCTCCACCACTGAAGCTGCAAGTCAGGCAGCACCAGGCACAAACTGTTTTCTCCCCTCTGTGTTATTCTTTCTCTTCCCCTACTGGGTATCTGCCATTGAAGTGGCACTGCAGTCACCAGAAACAAGCTCTGTATTCTGGCATTCCTTCTGCACAGCAATGGGCTCACCTTCAGTATCACTGTCAGATGCAGATGTCATGAATTAGATTTTTTTAAAAAGTTTTCAGCTGCTGAAGGCACAAGAATAACTGGAATAGAAGCTACTGCTACAAATTAAAGCCTCACTTAATAGTGTTCCATGTTTAATGATTTTATTTTTTCTTCCTCCTTTCCCCAGCCTGTAATCAAAGTTTACAAAAGGGTGAGCCCCTGAAACATGGGTGGACCTCTTAAGACACCAACATACTAATGCTTTATACTCCAGTTGTAGAGGGAAGGTTATGGCTGACATCTAATAACCCCGTTTCTTCTCTCTCCTCATCTCCACAACTTGTGCCTCTGCAGTACCTCTTCTCCACCCCACTTTGGAGGTGAATAGTCCTGCTTCTATCCCCAGAGACCCCATCTCCCAGCTGTCCTGTCCTTGGATGGAAAGGGGACCTGCTAGTGGCTGCACTGCAAACACCAAGGGACAAGTCTGGCAGGTTAGAGCTTGTGTGATCACACAGTCATCACCAACTGAGAGGCTATTGGTGTGACTGAGGTTTTCAGGACCTCATTTTGAGTCAGGGCCTTGCACAATAAATTCAAAACCAGCTGGAACACACTAAATTTACTGCACATGCAAGGACAGTGCATGAATGAGCATCCATGAATCCTCAACCAAGTACCTCAAATTCTCAAAACTGAGATTTCAAAGAGAAGGAGTAGGAAATTAATGGAAAGGACATACCAAGGGAAATAACAGGATAAAAGTATCAGGTTAAATTACAGCATCAGAACTGCAATTTAGGGCCCTTTTCATGTTTAATAAAATGTCATATTCTCAGGTGAGCTCCTAAAAAAAATCTGCAGTGAGGTATGTCGAAGTAATTATTTCAGGGACTAGATGTTGTGCAGTCATAAGTAAAAGAATTTTAAATTGTATACTTGCCATCCAAAGCAGTGAGTCAGAGTATCTATACTGAAAAAAACCCTACCCTGACTACTGGTACTGTTACTATTAACCTTACAGTTGCACATTTTTGACTCTCTAGGTCTACCTATTTTGTGAACACTGACAGATCTCTGTTCAGCCTTTATAGGTACACAGGCTCAAATAAAACCAAGCTGAATTGACAGAGAATTAAAACTGCACATCAAAACACTGCTGCTTCCATAAACATCTGCTGTGAAATGCTACTTGAAATAAAAATGCTCCATGAAGACTCCACACTTCTAACTATTAATACTTCCTGGAGCAGGAAAACAGGCTATAGAGCAAAAAGGAGGCTGATCAAAAATCTATTTGGAAAAAGGTCCCAGGTCTTTTCTATGTACTGTTAGATAGAAGATATGCTGAAAAATGCTCTAGGCATTTTCTTTAGAGTTGCTGAGCAACAAGGAAAAAAATAAATGGAAGAAGAAAATGCTCAATGCTTTTGGTACTGTGGAACTGTGTGGTGAAAATTGTAGAGACCATCCCCTTTACTTCCTCCTGAGAGTGGATCTGCCCCATGGTGCATGTCCACTGCAGCTCTCCCTTTAGGGGAGGTAACACACATCAGGTACTGGAGTTTAGTCACATAGTCTCTGATGACCACCAAAAAGTTCCTCTGTTGTTTCCATTTAATTCAGTAGGATTTTGGTGAAAACTAGCATGAAGTTCAAATCAGCAAGGGAGAAGGCAGCACTCAGCAATCACTACAAGCCACGTAACTTCTTTGCAAAATTAACTTAAGGGAGTGCCAACCCTTTAGAATGCTTTTCTGCAGCCTTCAAAACTCCCATTTCCCATCAAATATAACACATGAAACACAAACCAGGAGGTAAAGAAACCCAAGCCACCTTAGGTGTCTCACAGCAAGAAACAGGAGATAGAACCTAAGTATTAAAAAAAAGCAAAAATGGAGGCAGAAAGGGAAGGAATTATTATCTTCTTAGCGCAAAAGCACGTATTGGGATAAGGATTAAGAAGGAGGGAGAAAAAAGAGCCCCTCTCCAGCATGTGAGCAGCCTGAAATCGGGTTCATATCCTCTGTAACACTTACATTATTTAAAATACAAAATATTGATTGCTGCACTTCCATATTTACCTTAGCTGTTGAACAGTACCCACCTCATTTTCTTGTCCACAGCCCAGCAGCGATGTTAACTTCTATATCTGCCAAGTCTTCTTCTGAACCAAAATATCTTTCAAAAACACAGCAATATGTCTAAACATGTATATTGTCCTTGGGCTCAGAGAAAACCTTGCTCAAGAGTTAAGTGGCAGGCAGAAGTTTACCTAGGCAGGCTCTTTGTGTTGGCAAAAGTGTAACGCAAGTAGGCAAACACAAAGCTGTGTGCAGGAGGTAGTCTGGCAGCACCAGCAGTAGTGAGAAACAATGTCAGGACAACCTTGGCAAAAGGGGCTCTGTGGGTTTTAACAATGATTGTGGGCACAGGAGCTGAACAGACCAAACAACCACAGCAAAAAGCAATCTACAGCTCTCGGTGGGAGCTCAAAGTGCTCAGAGCTCGAGCATGTCAGCTGTGACGCTGTGTCCTCCACCTCCACACTCACAGGGACACTCTATTTGACTTCCCAGCAGTCACCTCCAGCAGTTCAAAACTTGGAAACACCCAATGGCTGAATGTCACCCAGTAAAAATGTCCTTCCAGTCCTCAGCAAGAACACTCATTTGCTGATTGCATGCCATCGCTCCTATTTAAAGAACTGTTGTTATTGGAAATAGCTGAAACCTTTCTACAGCAGGGATTAAGTGCTCCCTGCACCTTGTGCCTTGCCTGCAGAAATGCATCAATTCCCAGCATGTGCTTCCACAGCAGAGTTTTACCACAGCCACAGTAACACGTGTTATCTGCCTGCAAAGTCCATCAAACCCTTGTGTGGGCAGGATCCCCAGACAGCCCTACCAAGCAGCCCCTCTGGCTCAGCCCAGGTTTTACTCAAGCCTTCTACCTGAGGTACAAGGTTTTATACATAACACAAAGCTGTCTACCTTTACCCTTAATCTCCAAAAACAACTCTCCTAAGCTTCCTCTTAGACATCTCTTGCATGTTCAGGCCAGATGCCCAAAGGCCCTTATGTGGCATTGCCAGGCTGCTCATAAGCAAATGCTTAGCTCTGATGTAGGTTAGACTTCTGCAAAAATTACATTCTTAGGATACCTTGTACATACACTGCTGCATGAATATCAGTCTTTTCAACTGGCACCACAGCTTAGGAAGCAACAGCTAATGAAAGAGGAATAAAGCAGAACCACTCATATGCACAGTTTTAAGAGTCCCAAGCTGAACTGGGATATCCAGGACATTCATTTCTCCATGAAAACACACCCACTTTACTTCACAGGAAACCCAGTACATTTTTGTGTACATGAAAAGCAAATTAGGGGACAGTATAGGAAACTATAATATAATAACCATGTGAAAGCATCTGTCTGTTTAAACAAAAAAAAAAAGGCACCTGGAAAAAAAAATCTGGCATCAGGAGAGCTAAGAACAACATTGTCTTAAATCAACCACATTATCATTAGGATTGTGATAGCACCTGGAGATCTCTTTCAAGTACCAGAATCCTGCTGTGATAGGCACCTGCTACACAGCACACAAGTTCCCTTGCAAACATAGGTAGCCCATATCTGAAGGCCAAACAGAGTTACACTGTTGCTATGTAACTGTATCTGTGACACTAAGCACTTTCTACACTATGAAATAAGTTTTCATAGCCAGCCATCTATTTAGACAAGGACTATCTTTGTAAAGAAAGAGGTGCAAGACAGTGGCTTATATAGCATGAAACTCTTGCAGTCAGGAATAGCAGCAGATCTTAGCATCCTTTCCTTTGCAAACTCTATGAGTGAATACAAGAACTGCCTGAGATTTTAGAAATAGTCTTTGTGATGACTGTGACAAGATGCAGCATGTTGTTACTGAAACAGATTATATATTGTAAGTGATAAAACCCATGAGAGGTGTATGCAAAGTAACCAGATGTAAGCACTGATGTTACAAGCATCTGAGAAATCCTAGTGGAAAACCAGTTACAAACAGGACATGGAGACAGCCCTACCTCAGGTACTGAACTTCTCTAACTCAGATTCCACAGTGAGCAGCTCTTAGGATGTATTTCAAATAATTTAAATGCTTTGGAAGGTTGATGAAATAGTCATCATTAGGTTTTTGGCAGGTGGAGTCCACTGTCCTCTTGAGTTAAATTCTATTCACAATGTATTGTTTCTTCACTATTTGTATCTCTTCCTTTTATTATTCCTTTTTACTGGGCACAGAGGAGAAGCCTCTTTTGCGGATACCAGGAATCTGCTGGATAATTCTTCACCCTGTGAACTGTGTACCCATTGTCCAGGATGCTACAACTGTTAATATTTTACAGACGTTCCAGGAGAGTGGGACAAATTAATGAAGAATAAATTGATTGAAGACACCACCTCTACCAGGAGCAGAACTGGAAGCACAAATCATTGAATATAGAAGATCATTCTGAAGAGTACCATGATATCTCTGATCCATTCTTGTGCTCTCCTATAGGCATCTACTGTCAGCAACCATCCAAATTATAAAGCTAGGCTAGATTTACTTTTGATTTGACCCAGACAAACCTTCAAATTACTCAGAGCAGACATCACAGGAGCCACTCCCTTTTGGCATAATTAATGGTCATGAACGGCCCGACAGGGCTGCTTCTATCACTTTGCAAAGCTGGGCCATTTGGGGATGTCAGGTGAAATGAATCCCTCAGACATCTGCCTTATTACACCACTGTTGCATGAGGAATGCCACTCAAGGCCACAGAGTACATTTAGCAGGTACACCCATTTCAAGTCATACAAACAAGGCTCCCAACAATGGTGAATGACTGATCATCACCCCAAGCAGAGAACCCTTTTATAGTGAATACAATAATAACATAGCACTTCTTTTCCCCTTTCCTCTTACCTTTTTGAATTTACTTCACCCTTAAGAAAAAAGACTTCCAGTGATACTTCCTTTTTCTGGTTTCTCTGCACAGATACTCAGTATTATTAATGTATTAAGCAATGTCATAGAGCTTAGGGAAATCATGCCTTGATCACTGTCCTGGTTCTTCTCATTTAAAATTTGCCCACCTTTATCATCAGAGGTCCCTTCAGACAGTGCATATCTTCAGAGCAAGCCTTCTGCACGAGCACATCCCAGAGGTGAAACAATGATGGTTGTTCAGAGGATAAAGGCCACCACTCAGGAGCACAGATAAAAACCCATTCCAAAAGTTAAATATGGGAAGAAATCTTCCTGCTTATACAATTAATTGTATTCAAGACTGTGTAATAGGTCAGCATCTGATAAGACAAAAAAAATTTTTCAACTGTGCCACCAGAGGAAATGGAACTACTCATTTTTTTTGCAAATCTACCTAATTATACACAAACATTTTTGCATGCTCCAAACTAGTCTGGTTTTTTACTATGTTTTACAGGATGGAATAGTAAAATCTAATTAGAATGAGGAAGCTAAGGGATGAGGGGATTCTCTGCCTACACAGAATATGTAGTGCAATTCTTGCAGAACGATCCTCCAATACTTAATGTCTTCTTTTTCTGTGTAATAAAGGGTTGAACTTATCTCCACTGAGAGATTTTAAGCAAAGGATTACTTTTGTAAATTAATGAAAAACTATTTGTCTTTAATTAGGAACTAAGTATCTCAGAACATGTCTGTATTTTACAATCAAAATTTATTTCCAGCTATTTTAGATGCAAGACAAAAAGTTATCACTGCTTATTTGATAAACACAATGAAATCTTCATGGTGCAACACTTAATTTTATCTTTCTCACATTTTCTGAGCTGAGATGCATAAAGACCAGTTGCTCCCAAAACTACTCACAGCAGACTAAGAATTAACTAAGAAGAGAAGAACCAGTTCTTTGAAGAGAGTCCAGTAAAACTTAAAAGCACTTTGGAAAGACCACATATTAACACATATTGTAGTATTGTGTCAGAGTAATACTCAGGACAAAAAAAAAAAAAAATACTCTCAGATGCTATGAAATAATCTGTGGCTCTACCCGACAGTTTGGCCCTAGGTTTCCTAACTTCAGCACAGTGCAATTACTTGAGTTCTAGATATCAAATTAAATCTGCTTTCAAGATAAAAAAAGAAAACAGAAACAAAACAAACCAGCACCTGCAGAAGCTTATCTTGTGGGAATTAATCCCTGAAGGTTTACATTAAGACTTCCACCAATAGAGGGATTACAGGAGAGAAAGTTGTAGAAGGGAATTTCATGAATGCTGTTACCTCACTGGAAAAAGAATAGAAAAAGCAAAACCAAATCAAAAAACTGTGTGAATGCAGAGAAACATGGCAGCTTTTCCTCCTCACAAGTTTACGTATGCTGAGGCTTGTTCCTCAATCCGGCATTTTCATTCCTGGGGGTCATTTTAGTTCCTGCAGAATTTTTAAGTATTTGCAACTTACAGCTGTTCTCGGAGAAACCAGGGGGCCCTGAAGACATCATTGAAACTGCTGACACCTGCTCTTTTGGAAGTCCCATTTCTCACAGAATATGCACGTTCTTTAATAGAACAGCTCACAGGCCAAATATGGTTGGGTCTAAATATGGGACACATCCTGTCTCTCCAAGGACCACTACAGAGATTAATGCATTCAGAGGCATGCAAAACCCACAGTTGTTGGGATCTTTTCAGAACATTTCTAAGTTCAGCACAATCTTTTTTGAGTGCAATTTGTTGTAGTTCTGTAAGTAATTGTTTCAAGCATATTTGCTCAAGATTCATCACTACTTTGGAGGGCTTTTGTTCTGCAAAAGGTGGAGAAGCATTTTGCACTTCCATATTTTCATACTATGCAGAGTTATGTAGTTCAAAATAACCTGGACACTGCTCTTTCCTTGATAAATCAACCCTTGAGTAATTCACAAAACATACAGGTAGATATCACACAGCTTCAAGCTCACAAATAACCAGGTTCTGCTGAGCTTTGATTTAGAAGGAAGCAGGCACAGTATAGATCCTCACAGGGACTAAGACTTCTTTTAAGCCATCAGTCCAGGCATGACAAATTTCCAAATTACACGTTCACTGAAGGTGCATCCTCAAAACTAGCACTCAAATCCCATTAAAAAAAAAAAAAGTGGGATTGTCACTCTTTGTTTCCAGAACTACAACAAAAAAATCAAGAACAGAAGCTCATGGCAGCACAAAACAAATAGCTTTCCATGACAAAAGAACAGAAAGTCACCCATAAATAAACTGATCATACACATGTTTAGGCAGACTAATAACACTAAGACAAATAAATCCATACTGGCTTAGGAGCAAGCAAATTGCTGAACATTCATCTCAAGCATTTAAAATCTGATCAAAAGTAATTGCATCTACTTTGATCTCTATGTCTCTTTCAAAAAGAGCATCCACCTTGGCATAAGGACTGAAGATCTCCATCCACTTAATTAACCACTCCTACAATGCACCCAAAATTGATAATATTCAGATGGTTTTTAAGTGAGACAGAATGAATAATACTTCTATACATGAGCAAAAGTACTGACCATAAAAAGCAGAATTGTTTGGAGTTCTCCAGGGGAACATTAGGTATATATGCGATTACAGTAAATTTTTAAGTCCTTTCTCTTCTCCGAGTGGTAGGGCATATTCTTAAGTTATTATCACCTAGATTTAATATTTAACAATAAACCATCGCAGCCATTTCAGCATAAGTTTCTTTTGGTGCTTATGTTAGTAGGGTCACCATGTAATGTAAGAAGTGCCAGAATACATGCTGCTAACATTTTTCAGGTGTCTATGATTAGTCTCTTCTTAATTTAGCTGTGCCTCTTTTAACCCTACTGCAACTAGACAGCAGCCAGATGGATAGAACTAGCCAACATCTACCTGTTACATGTACCTGCTGCTGAGTTCAGCACCTCAAGAACTATATTTCATTTGTATTTCCAATTTTAATTCTTCCTTTTGAATGGGATTTGCCTCTGAGTTTTTGCCCTAAAATCCAGCTAGCAAGTAGGAAGTCTGCCTGGTTGCCAGCAGACTTCTCAGCTGACTAGATCCTTGGCTGTCCCCACACAGAACATTGGTGACATGTTACATCATTTGTTTCACTGTGTGGTATTCCAGTTATAAACTGTTATTTCTGATCAAGCTAAATTACAGACTTCCAGCTAAAATCACCTTTCAAAATAAGTAATGCTCAATCCAAATATAACCAGCCACCCCAATTATTAGAAGCAGTGACATGCAATATGTCTACAGATTGTGGACAGAAAATGTTTAGACAGTCTGTGGTAGAAAACAAAGGCAAATGCCTTTAATGTTCAATTTATACAATAAATATTTATCTATTTAAACCACAGAAATAAAACATGGTCTTAATAGAAATAAAACCATTCAGAAAATTTGACATGAAATGCCACTTTCATTTCTCCAAAGGGCAGCCTGAGTTTTGTTTAGTGGAAAGTGATCTTTATTTCAGTTGATCAAAAACAAAAAGGAAGAAAAAGACATCTTGTGCTCAAAACAGGAATTCTTCCAAATTTCATTTGTTAAGTGTTTGCAACCAAGAAGCTCTTTCCTTTACAGATATGTTAATACAAACCTTACAGCACACCAAGGGACTGCCTGCAATCCATTCCTATCACATAACAAATAGAAGAGCAAGTCCAATTCTAACAGAAGGAGCATGTCTTGAAAAGTAACTTACCAAAAATGGAGATATAGACAGGTAAAGTCTATTTAAGTGACTGCTAAGTCCTGTTCTTCTCCCTTCAGTATTTTAAAAACCTTCAAATAGTCATTATTTCTTTTCCAATATTGATTTCTTTCCACAAATATTGATTTTTGTTGTCAGTCCAGTTTTTTCAACAGCTCATGCCATGCATTTCACATGGTTAGCTCTCCCCGCCTTTGTTGTTTTGTTTTTTTTTTAACCAGGAAACATAACAGAATACATAACCATAACCTGCAGTCTCTGGAAATAGCATATAGTTACTGATAATTATAATTTTGGTTGAAGGTGTCAGTCAAGTGTAGCATTTGCAACAGTGGACTGCAATCTGGCAGTCACTAGATTTCTTTAATAACTGAAAAAGGCAAGTTCATATATGTTATTCTGCAAAATATGGATGAGCAGAATTCCAGCAGAAGATTTTTAGGGCTTTGGAATTAGTGGCATTTTATAATACAGAATACTGCATTGTCCATGTAACAACTAATTAAATCTAAAGTGTTATTCCCTTATATAATGCCATGGTTTTAAGGAACATTCTTTATAAACTGAACTTATTATTTGCAGTAATATATGCTTGCTACTGTGTATAAAAAAATACTTCAAACTAGCTACACTTGTATCCTCAGACACATTTAATTCTGATGAGACAATATGCTTGCCAGCAGATCAAATCAAATGCTTTTACATGTGGCTCAAGGATTTGCCCTAACCTACTATACATTGTGCCTTTGTTTTTATAAAAATAGTTCATGTGTCTAGACACAGTATTACATGCTTCTGCAAAACTGTGTATGTTTAATACTTTATGCAGATGATTAAATTTCAGCTTCAGTATAGTAACGTACAGCACTTTGTTCTCTGGATTAGAACACCTAGTACCTTTCCAGTTAACTTAATTCCTCAGTTTTCCTCAAAGGAATCAGGAGCATCACTGTGTTTACATAAGCTGTCCAAATTCCAGTTTTGTTATGAATTAATGAAATTCCATTATCAGGCAAAGACAGGCCCAGCAGGCTTTCATGATGGCTTCCAGCACCAATTATCTGGGATTTTCCAGTAAACAACCTGAGCTTCAAGCTAAAACCAGGATTGCCAGAAAAAGAATAGTATCATGGGCTGGGGAAATCCCCCAGCAGAATTATCATCTTTGTCTAGGTAACGTCTAATGTTCCAAACGCTGCGCATGCTGCTGGACATAGCAGAATTCAGACAGCCCTTGTATGTGCCACCAGACCGCAGACACTGCTTGTCTCAAATCTAGCCTCAAACACAAGATTTCATCAAAAGTCAATGCCATAAAAAAGATGAACTTTTAAGACACACATACCCTCACCACTCCCCCAAAGCCTTAAATGTATATGTACTGCTAATTTTCATTCTGTGTCTAGATAGATACATTCTGGACACAGAATAAAAATTATAAAAATTACTCCCTTTACAAATTACATAAAGAAATCAAAAGACTTTTCCCAGTTGACTGAAGTTATTGTTTCCATTATTTTAATCCTTCCCTTTTCCCAGAAACCCTATAAGCAAATCTAGAATTTATTCTGTCATAAACCCCACTTAATGTTTGCCTCTGGCCCTCAAGTAGCATGTGTTAGAGATGCTCCTTGAACCAAAGTTCTGTTTAGCCTTCTCCCTGAAGAAAGATGCAATTATTAAAGGCCTATCAAAGCCATTTCTCATGAAAAAGGATGCATCTCAAGAACTGAAATGAACCCTCCACAAAGAAAACACAAACCTGTTCTTTATAACCAAATTGTGGGCACTGCAGGTCCAGATCAGACATCGGAGTGTCTCCACCACTCAAGTTTGTCAAATGCCTTGCTGAGAAATTTGAGGAAACCTTTGGTTTATGGTGAGCAGTTCTGGATGAGGGCCAAAGCACTGAAGCCTTATTTCATTTTGTCAGCAGCTAACAGACTGACTCCTCCCCCAAACTCTCTGGAAACAGAACAACCTCCTCTTTCTGCTCCCTTTGTTTGTGAGCAGGATGATGCAGTCCCAAGACCAGGTACAGTAGCTTCCTGGTACCTTCTCTCTATAACCACTCCATGCTTTAGATATTATCCAGAAAATTATGGGACTAACTTGAAAATAAACAAGTATATACAGATTTTAACAAAACAAACCTTTTAATATGCTTTTCAAGCCATACAGTTTATAGTCCCAAGTTTATGAAAAATATTCACATTGTCTAGAAGCTCTCATTAGTATTGCTAGTCAATGTCATTTGTTTACTCACAAGCAGCAATGTGAAATTTTGAGGAAAAAAACTTCTGATTATTAGATCATAATAGTTGGCCACAGACTATTATCTAGATAATAAATCCCTTGCCCACAAAAACAAAAAATCCAAGGCTGGAACAGAAAGCAACTTTTCTTAAGCCACATCCTTTTCTAAGAAATATTTATTTAGTCATAGTACTTTCACAACTATTTTCTCATTTGTCCCTCTGAAATGAACATCTATGTCATTGCTTTGGCCTGATGAATGTTTGAGTTCAGGGTGATTTTCTTGGTCTATTTCTTGTTTCATTCTTAGTATATTACCTGGTATATTATCTATAATTATATCCCTTGTTTTTACGTAAACCTATCAATCTGCCTGACTTACTGCATTTTGAAAATAGCAAAATGAAATAAAAGGAGAGTAATCAAGCTGCCTGTATAACCTATGGAGAGCCACGCATCAGGTAATGGCTCAAGTTACACTACGCAAAAGCACAACAGAATATGGTGACATTAATGCCAACTTCCAGCTTCAAAATGAACCACTGTGAAAAGTAAACTCTCTCCTAATTAGACCTTGGCATTTTCCTCTCAGATTTACAGAGTCATTATTTTGCTTTGAATAAACACCACTATTTTTTTTCCTAGGCAAACTCCTTGGCTCTGTTTCAATTATTTCTTCTAAATATTAAAGAGCAGGAAACATTTGTTTTCCCTTGTCACATCCTGTCTTCTTTACATAGCATCACACAGTCCCCTTTGAAACGCCTGCTCTTACTGCAAGCCTGACATGCACAGTTCAATCAAAACATTTGCTATTGTCTTTTGCCAGCTACAAACAAATTTCTGCACAAACACTGAAAAGGTTTAAAGGTTTCGACAGCCATCTAAAGCCGAGCTAACACAACTGTCAAAGAAAGGCGGTGTCAAACTGCCCGGCTTTCCCGCACCACCCTGACTTAAAAAAGAAAAAGAAAGACAAAGCAATTCCCTCATTCACACAGCAGAGCTCCTGGCAAGAGCTCACTGGCTGTAAAACCACCGCTCTCACAAAATACTCGAAAGCAGAATAAGCACACGAACATTTAGAGATGAGTGTGAAAGAGTAACTTACATTATTTAGAAACACAGTGGGAAAGGACTGCTGCAGTTTCTTCGTTATTTTGCACTGCTGTCGGCAGAGCAGACAACCAAAAAAGTTCACTTAAAGAAATCTCTCCTTGTAATTCCCTCTCCCAGTTCATTTACTCTGGAGTCTCTCAGCCTGAAGAGATCCGACAGTCAAAAGTTTATCCCCCTGTATTTCCGAATGATATGGCCGACTTTCCTTGGACACATACCAATGATGCAGTAAAAATAGACAAAAGTGGGGGGGAGGGAAGAAGCAATCTAGCTTGAGCCTGAATCTTCTTAACTCAATGTTTTCTGTAAAAACTGCTCTTATGTCAGAAGATCCCATTCCTATCCTAACTTGCAGAGCACTCAGTCATCCATCTGGTTTTCATAAACTGCAAATTACAGCCAAACCAGGGAACGTACACAGTCCAGTTTCAGCAGAACTCCCCAAGCACCAGCTTTACAAGTAACCTGAGGTACAAAGGCTTTGAAAATAAACAGCTGGCCCCATGCCGGACTGGTCTCCCATCTGCAGATGCCTGACTGCTCCCCCGGGCAGCGTCCAGCAGCCCAGAGCACCACCCACCACTCAGGAAAGCGGCAGCCGGGTGCCCACACTCCCCGCTGTGGAAACAAACCGACCTTGCAGCCCTCCCTCGCTCCCAGCGCAAACAACCTCTCTGGAAAGGGGCAGGAAAATCCAGTGCATTATATGAAATCGTTCAACAGTATAGCAAGTCATTTAGAACAACCTGTTTTTTATAAACAGGGAAGTGCATGCTAATCCCCTTACATCCTCTAAATGCTTCCAGGTGGGAAGCAAATCTAATGTGTTGGTAAGTTTTGTTTTGTTGGGGTTTTTTTCCTACTAAGGCAACTGAGAGCCAGTGGACAGTTGCTGAATAGGGAACTTCTAGGGTAGTTCAAGCCCAGAATGAACATTTTACCAAAAATAGCAAAAGCAAAGTTTTGCTATGCATCCCATAAAGTTCATGACTCAAAGCCCTTAAGTCACCTTCAGCCCCTATTTTCATGCATTTAAAGGTCTAGTGCCCTGATTACATTCAAGTACCAAAGGTTTAAGGAGTCACCTGTATTTTTGGATATTTCATGGCTTTTGTGTCAGGACTGAAGAAGATTCTTTTCCCAATAAAAAAATCAAGAAAAAAAATTTATGGTGGATAAAAAAAGTTTTGCCATTGCTTAAAGTTGTTGTTGTTATCTATATGTTCCTTAATAAATTTTATTTAGTCGTTAGTTTTAGCAAAGGACTTTTTCAAGCTTTTCTACTGGGAATAATCTTACTCTGCTTGAACAATGAGACTCTCTGAAGAAGGCAGCTTTCACTAAAGCATCGGTGAATCAGTACAGTGAGTCATTAACAAAATAAAAACACCATTGTAAACGCTCTGCCCAAAAGTCCTGAGCCTTGTCACTAGCTCAGTTTTTCATCTTGGTACAATCAGGATTGTGCTGATTGTCTACTCATTTGTACCTGCATCCAAGACTGACACAACTGGACTGTTAAAGCTAAAAGCAGTTGAATTATTTAAAAAAAAAATTAAAAATAAATAAATAAGACAAGGAAACAAGCAAACAACAACAACAACAAAACAACACCAAATCCAAAAAACAAGGCTCTCTAATCAGTAGAAGCAAAGGAGGAAATGATTATTTAATTGTTTGTGTTTATTTTTGCCTGTGCTGTCACAATTCCTTCCAGTAGTCGTATAATCCATTGAATAATTTCAGTCACATCAGGTAGAGATCCCAATGCTATTATATCCCTCCACCTTTTTGTGAAAAAAAGGCAGCTGTCCAGATGAGTGAAATACAATCCCGTGATCCAATGTAAAAGGCTACACATGAACTCAGCTGTATTATTAGACACCAGGGCACCCCACACAAACAAGAGGTCTGTGAGAACAGATTCCATGCGCTGTGTTGCTCAGCTGCTACCAAAGTTGGACAACTTTGCCTACATTCTAGCATTTTTCCTCTCTTCTGTTCTGTTATCCTCTCAAGGTAGTAAGCAGCAAAACACAAAATGCACAAATGTCAGCTGAAGCAAATAATAGTATTTTTTGAAACAGCAGTAAGCAGGGTTTGCTAACAGTTGAGCTATTCTCCCACTTAGTAAACAAGTGAACTGACTACCTCATATTCTTACTGATATTTTCCATGACACCAAAGAACCTGATCCTTGTAGAGCAGACTTACAGGTTTGGGCACAGAAATTATTTCATGGGTCACTGCAGAGTAGTCCTTGTGTGGTTTTCTGGGCACGTAGGTCTCTCCCCACTGTACAAGGACAAGCTGAATGACTGTTATCTTTGGAATAAAAACACTTATTTGGTGAGACATGGTAATAAAGAGAGGAGTTAGTGGAAATAACCACTTTCAGTTTGTGATGCTTTTGCTGACTGAATGTTTTTTCCCCCAAAGGAGCAAATGCATTAATTCACACTGATCACTCAGGTGGTCTTCAATATATCTGTTCTCTCAAAAAAATCAGTCCATTTACATCAAAGGTGGCTTTCACAAATAGTAATTTCTCAAGAAAACCTCAAGAAAATTCAAGATTCAAAAACAGTAGATCAATTTTAAATGACCCTTCATTTTCCAGGCTCTGGGGATCATTCTTACTAACTTTATTTCCTTTTTTTTTTTTTTTTTTTTTTTTTTTTTTTTTTTTTTTTTTTTTTTTTTTTTTTTTTCCCTTTTGGGGCTCTTTTCTTTCTTGGC